>APFE031628524.1:116772-139055 GCA_000404065.3 Pinus taeda
AGATTAGAAAGCCTATTAGCAAAAATGGAAATAAAGAAAGAATCTATGAACACATAAGAGCTCCTAAATAATGGAAAATATGCCAGAGAGATAGCAGATATCACTGCTAGGTTTAAAGAATTTTGTTCAAATGACCCAAATGCATTGTAGCATATTCATAAGCATGAAGTTGAACTTCCACTAAAAGTTGATTTCAGTGGAAAATTGAGAAGATCCAAAGCGATAGCAATGAATCAAGAACAGCTAAAGATGTGCAAGGAAGAAATCCGAGACCTTTTGAAGAGATGATTGATCAGGAAAAGCAATAGTCCAATTGCTTGCTTTGCCTTTTATGTCAATAAGCACTCAGAACAAGCCAGAGGCAAACCCAGATTAGTTTTCAACTATTAGCCTCTAAATAGCATTCTTGATTATGATGCCTATCCTTTGCCAAAGCCATCTATCATACTTGCCCAAGTTTAGAACTCTAAAATATTTTCAAAGTTTGATCTCAAATCAAGATTTTGGTAGGTTGGCATAAACGAAGCTCATAAATGGAAGACAGCTTTCTTAGTTCCCGAGGACCATTATGAATGGAACACCATGCCATTCAGCTTAATCAATGCACCCTCAGCATTTTAGAGGATCATGGATAAAATGTTTGAAGGTATGGATGATTTTCTGAAGAAATATATTGATGATATGTTAATTCATTCTGATAATATTCCATATCATATAAAGCATTTGAAGATTTTCTTGTGAAGAGTTAAAGAAATGGGCATTGTTCTGTCTGCTTCAAAAATGAAACTCTTCAAAACCATGATTGACTTCTTTGGATATAATATCCAGTATGGCTCCTATAATGTTATCCAAAGAAGTTTAAATTTTGTTGATCACTTTCCAGATGAGATAACTGATAAAAATAAGTTACAGAGATTTCTTGGGAGCTTAAATTACATTTCTAAATTCTTGAAACATTGTGCCCAAGAAAGAAAATTGTTAAATAAAAGGCTCCAGAAGGTACCAATACCTTGGGATGATGATTGCACACAGGCAGTCAGAAGAATAAAAGACAGAGTCAGAAATATTCAACCTCTGTCTCCCATTAGAGAAGAATGGTAAAAAATAATCATGACTGATGCAATTCAAGCAGGTTGGGGTGCAATGTTATGCCAGAAAAACCCTAAGAAGAAGAAAGAACTTGAAATCTGCAAATATGCATTAGGACTTTGGGCCAAAAATCAATTAAATTGGTCCAGTCTAAAGGAAGAGTTAAGAGCAGTCTCTCTTGGCATCTCCAAGTTTAAATACTTTGTCATTTATACAAAGTTTACAGTAAGAATAGACTACCAAGCTTTAAAGTATGCAATACAGAAATGCGAGTTCAAAGATGCTGCCATGGTAAGATGGGTAATGAACTTAAGCCAGTACATCTTCGATATTGAATTTATTCCAGGAGATAAGAATAGCTTTGCAGACATGTTAAGCAGAGAATTCTTATTTGAATACTCTATTCTTGCTCTATCATGTAACTACATAAGAAGAGATGAAGATTCAGTGCAAATAGAGACTCCTACTGGTTGGGTCAGTTATGACTTAGACACTACATTATTACATCATGATATGACATGGTTCCCTGTGAAAGAAATAAGATACAGATTGGGAATCCCCTATCTTTGGGATAAAATAATGCAAGATGAGATGAATCAAGAATCTCTTGAGGCTCTGGATTATTTGGTGCATATTGGAAGCATCACCTATATTTTGGACAAAGGAGAAGATGATGATGATCACATAGATTGCTACCATATTGCATTCAAAAAATTCAATAATCATCTCCACATAAATGATTTTGATGAAGATCGACAAAGAGAGGCCTTCTACTCAAGTATGAACTTGCAAAACTATTCCTCTAACTTGTTTTACTCTATGCAGTTCACATTCATGTACGAAGGCTAGACAGTTGAAGCATTGGAACGTGAAGACCCTATTCCTGATTGGTTCCATGATTGTTGGAAAATATATAGATTATCTACTTTGATCATTAAGCCTTATTCTCTTAATTTGCTCAAATCTGATGGATTCAGTGAACCAAGGGCTCATCAAAATGGAATATTGTACAAATTTGTGAGATATATTGCAGATATTGAAGATGTTCATTTCTTGAATGGTTTAAGGAGGTGCAGTCATGTCCAATGGTTCGTCATGAATCATTACAAAGCAAGGATAATTACTGCCAGTACTGATTATGAAGATTTCCATGAACAAATAAATCCAGAATAAAATGCTTTTGAGGACATCTCTTTTCTTGAACCTCTGGACAATCATCCATCACAAGTTTGGGAATCTGAGAAGGAAGTGTGTGTCCAGTACTTTTCAAATCATCTAATTGAAAGATTCCACTATGAGCATTATTCTTATCCTCAGATTAGACATTAGGTACTATAAAGTGTTGTCTTTCCAACTGATGTTGGTATTGGACAAGCTTTCGTGGGTTCACTTGTTCATTAACTTCCACTGTGTAAAATTCATGTACAAATAATGAGATTTGCATGTCTCTACTTTATGTCTTTCCAATGTATTATCGTGCCCTAGATTCGGTACCCATATGCCAATGGCTATCTGATAAGGAGAAGGGATGAGATAACATGAGATTGTCCTCTCATGCTCAAATCTGGTAGGTACATTATTTTCAGTGCGATGCTCAAACTGGACGTCATCTTTACTTTTGTGTCACGAGTTTGTATTTGACTCTTCACGGATGTTTGTTCCCCTTCAGTTCTATAAATTGAAAGAACTGCAAGATAAGACTCATTTGAGTGAAGGCGAGGAGTGAATGTCGATTTTATCTCCTACTCTGCATTTGTGGACATTCAGTCTGATCTGCTTGCAACACGAGAAGAACTCAAGTCCTTAGGTGATTTGGGAGCCTGCGCATCAGTGCTTGACGCTAGTGTGAATCTAAAGTGGCCGAATCATATAGAAAGTCTATTGATGTATGTATGAGTCTGTTTTCTGGTCTCAGTCTGCTTGTATGCCAGGTAGCCTACAGATCTCTTAAGCTTCGGCTAAGACATATCTGTTAAATGTTGCAGAAGTCAATCTGAGAAGGAAGACTAAGTATGAGTCTGTCTCTGTAAATCTTTTTGAGATATTAATAAAAACCCATTTCTTGCATTCCATTACTTTGTGATATCTATTCTATCCATATTCCACATTCCTAATGATATCTGTTAAAAGATCCTATAAAATGTCCTTGGGCAGGAAGAAGACAAAAAACCATATGCAATCTATTACATCAGTAAGAATTTGTCTCATGCTAAGCTAAACTATATTGTTACTGGAAAAAAAAATTTAGCTGTAATACATGATATAAATAAATTTAGGCATTATATCATTGGATATCCTGTTGTTTTATATACAGATCACTCTGCCATAAAATATTTAGCAAATAAACCTATTACAAATGGTAGAGTAACAATATGGTTGATTTTATTGCAGGAATTTGACATCACAATAAAAGATCGACTTGGGAAAGAGAATCATGTCGCTGATTTTCTCTCACGAATGCCGAAGCCAATGGATGCAACAGCAGTCAAAGATTAATTTCCAGATGAACATCTATTTGTTGTTACTGTCAGGACACCCTAGTATGCTGATGTTGCAAATTATTTAGCAGTAGGAAAATTACGAAAGCATTTGACCCCCAATGAACAAATATAGATTGTGCAACATAGTACCCGATTTTCTTGGATTGGGGGCTACCTATTTCATATAGGGGCAGATATGCACATCAGAAACGTGAATACGAAATATTTGACATTCTGAAATCCTGTCATGATGGACCATGTGGTGGAAATTTCGTAGATCAAAGGACCAGCCATAAGGTTCTGCAAACAGGATATTACTGGCTCACAATCTTTAAAGACGTGAAGAAATTTGTTCAAGCCCGTGACAGGTTCCAAAGAGAAGGATGCCCTGGACAATACGATGAAATGCCTTTAAACCCATAGTTAGTAATCGAACCATTTGAGCATTGGGAGCTCGATTTTGTTGGTCTTGTCAACCCATCATCAAATCAAAAAACATATATTCTAGTAGCAACAGAGTATGTGACCAAATTGGTTGAAGTAGAGGCACTTCCAAGAGCTACAGAGGACTCTGTGATTCATTTCCTATTCCAAATATTTGTGTGATATGGCCTCCTAAGAGACATAATCATGGATGGAGGACCACAGTTTGCATGTGTGTTATGGCCTCCCAAGAGGCATAATCATGGACGGAGGACCACAATTTACAGGTAATAAAATCGCTGCAACGTTAAAAAATTAACACATTCGATGCAAAATTACCACTCTGTATCACCCACAGGCAAATGGCCAAGTAGAGAGCATGAATAAAGTGATAGAGGCAATATTAAAAAAAACCATTGCGTCACACAGGCATGATTAGGCTTCAAGATTGACAAAATCATTGTGGCATACTGAACAACGTGGAGAAACACCACTAGTTATTCACCATATCAGCTAATATTTGGAAAGGAACCCATCTTTCCAATATATTTCAAAATACAAATGTTAAGAACAACACAAGAGCTTGGTGTGAATTTAAATGAGGCCCAAAATAAAAGATTACAACAAATTAACGAGCTAGATGAGATTAGGCTCTTGGCTCTTCAACGCACTACATTAATCCTACAATAGAGAGAAAAATGGCACGACGCCCTGATCAAAAATAAAATCTTCCACGAAGGAGATTGGGCACTCCTATATGATTCCAGGTTTCAGGATTTTCCGAGAAAACTTCAGACTCACTGGCTTGGACTGTATGAAATCCAAAAAGTGCATGACAATGACACCATTACTTTAACTAATATTGACGGGTTTGGACATACCTTTAAAGCAAATGGCCACTGAGTGCGACTATACCATAAACTGCTTTCTCGGGAATCCTTCTACTAGAAACTCTGGGAAGATTCTGATATGCATACTCTTGCTAAGGAAAAGAATTCTTCCTCGGCTTTAGTTCATGAAGTAATTTCATTATTCCTAAATTTTTTACATAACTTTTTCTTTTCTGCTTGTATAAATTACTTTTTGTACACATTTTTGCATTTTTTCATCTTTTTACATTTTGTTGTTCCTTTCCGAAGGAACACCACTTTCACCATTTTGTATTTCCTTTTTGAAGGAACAACACTTTTCCATTTTGTTGTTCCTTTCTGAGGGAACAGAATTTTCGCCATTTTGCTATTCCTTTTCGAAGGAACATCACTTTTGCATTTTGTTGTTCCTTTCCGAAGGAACGACACTTTCGCCATTTTGCTGTTACTTTTGGAATGAACAACACTTTTGCATTTTGTTGTTCCTTTCCGAAGGAACAACATTTTCGCCATTTTGTTGTTCCTTTCTGAAGGAACAACACTTTCGCATTTTGTTGTTACTTTCCGAAGGAACAACATTTCCGTCGTTTTGCTATTCCTTTCCGAAGGAACAACACATTTGCATTTTGTTGTTCCTTTCCAAAGGAACAACATTTCCGCCTTTTTGTTGTTCCTTTCCGAAGGAACATCACTTTCACATTTTGCTGTTCCTTTTTGAAGGAATAACACTTCCGTATTTTTTCTGTTCCTTTCTGAAGGAACAACACTTCCGTTTTTTTTGTTGTTCCTTTTTGAAGGAACTGCACTTTTGTTTTTTTGTTGTTCCTTTCCGAAGGAAGAGCACCTTCGTTTTTGTTGTTCCTTTCCGAAGGAACAACACTTCCACATTTTTGCTATTCATTTTCGAACGAATAACATTTTCATTTTTTACTGTTCCTTTCCAAAGGAATAGCACTTTTGTTTTTTGTTGTTCCTTTCCGAAGGAACAACATTTCCACATTTTTGTTATTTCATTTCACGCTTTCTTTTTTACTGTTTCAATTAAGGAACATCTGTTGTTCCTCTTAAGCAACAACAATTTCGAGTATGTGTTTTTCTTTTGCTTGCTATTCCTCTTAAAGGAACTGCAGTTTTTGCATGCAGATGTTCTTTTGTTGTCCCTCTGAAGAAACAACAGTTGTTCCATCTAAAGAAAAACATTTTTTGAGTGCACTTTTTTCTTTGTGAGTGTGTGTGTGTGTGTTTCATCATTTAGAGGATTTTTGTGAATGATGGTCATTTACGGCACAACTATACATTTATGCAAGAGTACAAAAACTAGAGGATACTGAAATCAACAAACCAAAGAAAAATCATTATCTTTAGAGAAATTGCTTAGAATTGATAAGAGAAAAAAAGAAAGGACACAACTATTTATATCTTTGCTATCTTTATTTTCACTAACACCAATTTGATTGATTATTTTTATCAAGATGATTCTTCCTAAATCTCCATAATTCTCTTTGATCATTATTATTGATTAATAATAAGGGCATATTTTCCTCTATTGAGATGTTCAAACTTCTTCCACCATCCCTACTCTTAAGGAGCATTGAGCCACCCTCTGCATATAAATAGGAAAGTGCTATATAAAAAAAAGAAGAAAAAAAGAAAAGATACATATCTATATGATTACTAACATGATTTTTCAGATGAAGGATAGGGGGTCTCATCAAGAGCCAGCCTACCATGACCATAAGGAAGAAAGTGAAGTGGAATTCCCACTATGGCCACCACACCAGGGATATGATCCAAGAGGCACGTTAGAAAAATAGAAAAGTCCTTGGAACAGGAGGTCTCATCACAAGTCGGCCTGCCCACCTTTCACTCCTTCCTGGTGAATGGCATTGTGTTTCATCTGCTTACCAGACCAGCACAATGGCCTCCATTATGACATCGCACAACACTTTCCTAGGCATACACAAAGGATTATGGTTCCAAGGGTGCAATAAGCAACTCTGTCAAGGTTATGGACACCTGTGGGCAACAGAGCTCTGCTGATGGTATTGAAGTCATATTTTTCATACACCAATAGTCATTATAAACCATTCTTCTTATATATTTATATTGATTTCAAATGAGATTATGTTATATAACTCTTTTGAACCTTTTGTACATGAAAATCATTTATAAATCAATCATAATGGTTAAAGTGGATAATGGCGGCATAAGAACTTTTACTTGCATCAGCTATCCTATCCTCTATTTTTCACATCATATCATGACATTTCCATATTTATTAGCGATTTCCATCATAAGCTCTGATTTCAGTAATCTACTCATTTTTGTAAACATGTCATGGATCTATACGTCGTTCCTTTATTTTATTGTACAATTGCAATTCAGCATATTGCTCCTTTATTTGACGGTCGATGATGACCTATCACATTTCAGGGGGGCACGAGTGATCTCCATAATTCACTGGCATACGTGTCAACTCATTATTTGGAGGTATTATGACTCCATCAAAACTCGGGAATAGCAAGTTTAACTGTATTGTATTTCCCAATATGCACGGCTTGCTGTTCCAACGCCATTTCTGTGTTTTTTCTCTATAAAAATTAACAGTGAACTAAAGTTTGAATAGCTTGTTGTTCCATCGTCATCTCTGTGTTTTTTTAACAGTGAGCTAAAGTTTGAATAGTTTGTTGTTCCATCATCATCTTTGCATTTTTTTACAGTGTGCTAAGCTTGAACAAAATGGGAGGCAGATCAATTTGCAACGAACCACAGGTGTTAATGGTCTTTGATGTTGTACGCGAAATCTTAGTAAGGGCAGGATGGATAGCCTACCTTAACCATCTACATCAGTCTAACAAGATGGTGGCAATTGAATTTCTGAAAAATTTGCAAGAAGATCATTCCATGGTGAGGGGGAGACAAATAGAAGTAACAGATGAGATAATTGCTGATGTTTCCGGACTGCCAGCCGTTGGACCAGTATGGAACCTAAAAATATGAGACTGCAAGACGCTATAACCATCTTACGGGACGAAGGACAGAACCTTGCTTTCAAGGGAAAAGGAGTCCTGCCAGCAACTCTAAGAGAACCTTGGGCAAAATTGGCTAGAATTGTCCAAAGCTACATCACTTGCGATGGCAAAAAAGACATGGTAAGACCACGCCATCTCAAACTACTAGTTGTATTAAAACAAAAATGTGCTGTGATTTTCCTGCGTACTTAAATTTTTTATTGCATGACGTTTCTCGAAGTATAAGAAAATCTCATCATGTAGAATCATTAGTAAGTCATCACGGTTTATTCGGTTGATAGTCAGTTACAGTCTCACCCAACAGCAGAGTAGTTGGGAAGAATTTATTTTCTCAATAGATGGGGGACTAGCCTTACCAGCCGCAAAATGAAAAAACATTGCTAGCACATCAATTAGATCACAGAAACGAAGACAATCTGTCAAATTGGGGAGAAGCAGAGGAATGCTAGGAAATTCCCAAGGAAATAGTAGACAACTTGTAGAAATACACGACTCAGAGGAAGAGCAACCCCCACAACTTGAAGGAGGGGAAAATGAAGAAGAATTAGAAGAAAATGAAGAAGAGGAACCAGAAGAGGAAACTGAGCAGTCCGGTTAGGAAGAAATGGAGGAAGTAGAGCAACCCAGCAAAAGCCCATTGCAAAACCCTCTGCAAGAAGACAAATTGGCCCAAATTTTGGCCAATATGGGTGAGTATGTCGAACCCCATAGCCCACTCAACCCCGATACTGAAGAAGGGCCGCAGGAACACTCTGCTCATGATAAGAGTGCATCTGAGGAGATGTGTGATGAGGAGGAAGAAGAAGAACAATCCCAAGAACACTCTGCTCATAATAAGAGTTCATCTGGGGAGATGGGTGATGAGGAAGAAGAATAAGGACAATCTCAAGAACCCTCTGCTCACAGTAAGAGTACACTCGAAGAAATGCATGATGAAGAAGAAGTAGAAGAAGAAGTTGCTCGGGAGACAACAGATCAACCCAGGGTTTTCACCCCTAAAAAACCTAATCAGTAGGATGAGAACACTGAAGAAGTGTTCCAAGAAGGAAACATGGAAATTGGCCAAGGCGAGGGTACAATCCCTGAAGAACAAATCCCAGGCCCAAGAAAAGAAACAGTTGTTCCTTCTAAGAAAACAAATGAAATAAAAAAAGTTGTGAAAGGAACAACAGAGAGTGCTTAGTGTAATTAAACATCTTCGAAAAAAAATTAGGGTCCTAAAAATGGGGAAGAACTCAAAAATAACCCCTGGAGCAAAGGATGCAGCCAGCAAGGCGAAATCCCATAAAAATAAGATCAAAATGACTCAAGTAAAACCTATTATTGTTTAGGACCGCAAGGAATAGCATATGGTTGTTACAAATGTAGAAGCACAAATAGAAAATGCACCAGTTTGTGATAAGGAAGTCCAGACAGAGGCATTTTCCTCTAGCATCACAACCAACCAAACAGTTCATGAGAAGGAAACACAGACTATAAAAACTAGATGTCGCAATAAGGAGATCTAGGTAGATCTCCAACCCAAAAATGTCATGATGGATAATGACCTGAGGATAGTGAAACTTCAAAAAGATCTGGCACAGGCCCAACAAATAATAGAAAAGATCACAGAGGAAATTGTTCCTCAAGAGAAATATCAGAAGTTACAACAACAGGTAAAGAACATCAATGCATCAGAGGGCGAGGCCTTCGATGGATGGTGAAGGGTAGAGGAAAAAGTTTAAAAGGTAACTAATAGACTAGATAGACACAGTTATGAATCAAATGGATACCTTTTGTTCTCTATATACTGATGTTCCCCCCACCAACATACCCCCTTTGGTTTATCTTTTTATAGATCTCATATTTCCTCTTTCCATTTTCTCCCCCTCCCCTCCCCCAGCCACCCCCCTTTGGTTTATCTTTTATAGATCTCATCTTTCCTCTATCCATTTTCTCCCCGGCATCCCCCCTTAGGTTACCATCTTTCCTCTTTCCATTTTCTCCCCCTCCCCCTCCCCAGCATGTAGGGCACCAGCCAAAAACTATGCTTTTTTTTTGTATGGAAAGGTATTTACAATTGAAAATTAAGGCTTTCAAGGTAGGGGTGCCTATAGAGATAAAAACCATTGATGATTTCATAAACTGTTGTAAGCATTATGGGGTGAAAGTCCAGCAGTTGCTATGTGAGTTTTATTTGCATAATCTTCTGTTGGACGGTGAAACAGAAAAGAACCCAACCCTTTTGCAGGTGATATCCAGCTTCAGGTATTTATCTCTTTTGTTGTTAACCAGATAAAGTGGCTTAAAACATACAATACCTTCTAGAGATAGGAGAACTTGTCAGATTTGTGGGTAAGGGGTGAACCTATAAACCCATTACAACTGTGGAATAAGCATAAAAGCTTAATGAGAATGAAGGGTGTGATCCAGACATTAGCACCTATCCACACAACAGTCATTTAGCAAGGGGTAGAATACTTCCTAGCTATCAAAGACCTTGCCATAGCAACAACCAAATTCTGATACTAGACTTCCAGTCGAAATATCCAAAACAGGGAACCATTCAATTATGAAAAATTTAATCTAGTTGTTGATCGCTTGGTTACCTATGGTGACCTCATCTTGAGAGAAGGCCTGTCTTGGTTAGGTTGTAGCTTTCGAAGTCTAATCATCTGGTATCCTGCACCAAGATATACAACCCTATATGAATTACTTGAAGGCCAGATAGGACATATTTTTGAAGTCTTAGCTAGAAATCGTGGTTTTATACCACTGACTGAAAATCCTTCTCCAACCTATTCCCTAACTACCTTGCATGTCAATTACAATGTTTTCATGAGGGCATGAAAAAGGGTAAGCAAGGGGGTGTGTTGAGCATTGGAAAAGGTATGTAATTGCCACTTATTTCTTTATCTTTTCCTTTAAATCATAACTTCTTTACATTTTAAGATGATCATATGATAAAGGATTATGATAGAATTAAGGGGATTTGTGATTTATATAAAATGATTAATTATTGTCTTTTTCTATGAATAAATTGAAGGAAATGGAAAATTTCCATTCTGGAGGAAAAGACAAGGCAAAACCAACTACTATCCCTTTGACAGGAAACCGCATCCAGACAACGAAATCAAGATCAGAGTGCATGGGCCAGGAAAAGGGAGAAGAAACATCATATCAGTGCAAGAGGACAAAAATATAATTAAAGATTAAAGATATGGAAAATCTCTCAGGATCCTTTGATCCAGAGGGATCCCTACCACAAGGCTATCTGTATTTTTGGTATTTCTTATTGGCCATTATAAAAAGGGACGGCACTGCTAGCCCGAGGGGCAGATTATTGTTGATTTATAGAATTTGTTGTTAAAATATGAACTTTGATCATCGACTCTCCTTAAAGAGTGATATTTGTAACTCAGTTTTTATGATTAATACATAAACTTTGTGGCTATTCCATTATCTGATCCTGGAGTAACTGCAGCAGTGCATCCCTAGTGGCTAAGGGCCCAGACGTAGTGGATCACTTGCTTTCTGTATCATTATTTTCCGATTATATTCATGTGTGGTTTGATTTCCTTTACTTGCTTTATTCAGTAATATTATGTTCCTAAACATTTCATTGACTTTCTCTGTCATGTCGAATTAGTAATTGAATAGTAAGATTATTATTTGCAACTGAAAATGTTATGTTGTTCATTCTGAAATAATATCGCATTGTCTAATTCAGATATTGTTGTTCATTTACAGATTAATATTCTTGTTCATTTACATATTGACATTTCTGTTCATTTACAGATTTATGTTGGTGTTCATTTAGCTACGATTTACCTATAATTGTGATTGTTGTTCATTAGAATTACTGTTCCATTACAACTGCAATTGTCGTTTCTTTATAATTGTGGTTAATACTGCTTATGTTAGATTTAAGATTATTGATTCCATAGTCACTATGTGCTTACATTTGATTAAGTTGTTCAATATTTCATAGAATTACTTAGGTTTGTTGTTCCTTCCTTAGATTGTTGTTCAATCCCTTTATTAGTCAAAGATTACTATTCAAATTCCTTTCGGTCAAGATTGTTGCTTAATTCATTCTTGTATATTAAGCTTTGTTGTTCGATATTTTCAATAGATTAGTTGATGTTCCTTTTCTGTTAATTAAATTTTCATTTCAAGTATTTGCTTTAGTGTGAACAGAAAGATCTACAACTGTAGAAAACATTGACTATTGTTGTCTAGTTCCTAGATTGGAGATCTTATCTTTAATTGATTTTCATTTGCATCAGTTTACAAAGGAAAGAGTTATCATTATTGCATCCTTGACTGATGATTACTGTAGTTTCTTAAGTGAATGATTTAGTTACAAACCATTTAAGTTTCTTGCCATTATAATTAGAATTTGTTTCTAGCATTTATTTACTTTTGTAAAGCACTATACTGCTAGCATTACTCTTGAGCAAGTGACCGCCTCAGACTGAGTACACTCTTGAGATAAAAAAAAAAATCGTACCTGGATTGATAATTAATGTAGGTTAAATATAGGTTAGAAAGACCCTTTTTACTGCTCAACACTTGTCATCTTCAACCTTAAGGTAAAGGTTAGGATCAGCTTCACTCTTAGTGAATCCCAGCTTCATCAAGTAGCTATTGGTCCTCTCATACCATGCTCAGTGTGCTTCCTTCAGCCCATAGAGAGCCTTCTTCAACCTGCATACATGATATTTTCAATCATAAATCTCAAATCCTTCGGGTTGCCCCACATAGACCTCTTCTTTGATCGAACCATGCAAGAATGTGTTCTTAACATCCATCTGATGTAGGTTCCATCCTTGTGAAGCCACAAGGGCTATGATCAAGCAGGTGGTTGTGTATCTCGCAACAGGTGAAAATATCATAGTCAATACCTTCCTTCTAGGATAAATCACGGGCAACAAAATGAGCCTTATACTATTTTGTACTTCCATCTGCTGCAGCTTTATCTTGTAAAGTCATTTTGAATTAAGAATTGTCTTGTCCTAGGGTCTGGGAACTACTTCCCAGACATCATTCTCCATAATAGACTCATATTCTTTGGTCATAGCATCCTTCCATACTTGATGCTTGATGGCATCTAAGAATGATGAAGGCTCATTTGTATGATTGTGCTCAGGATGGTCAAGTATCCTTGAAACCTATTAGGTTTCTTACTTTCACAGAAGGTTCCTTTGGGTGCAGCATGTCCTTCAACATCATCAAGTACCCCCTAAGCCATGAAGGCCTCTTCCTAGAAGAGGAAGGTTCATATGGATAAATAGGATCCATGGGTTCCTCCACATTAGGAATTGTTACATCATCTACTCATAGAGACAACCTCCACAATCGTACAGTTCTTCCTTTCCACCACACGATTCTACTCAAGAGTATGTGGTGTAGTACTCTCCCTCTTAATGCCAGCCTCAGATATGCCTGAGTGAACCAACTATAATATATCGAAGGTCTTGCTTTGGCTTGAGGGGAATGGTCCCCTTTTGAGCTTTTCTTTGGCACATCCTGGACATACGCCTTCTTTCTTTACTTGGAATTTGGGCGTCCCTGTCACCATTCGTATTACACCAAGTAGAGCTTTATAATGAAGGGGGGCAAACCTCTGATGCCAAAGTTCGGACTGAAGAGATGTGTCATAAGACATGACACCTAGTGGACTTCCATCGACCTGATATCATGAATCAACACAAAACCCAAGAGTAAAGGCATCTTTAACACTATTTTTCCATATACATACCTTGCCATTGTTGAAGGTTACCTTGTAGCCTTTGTCTTCCATTCCCGAGATGGACACCAGATTCTTTTTGAGGTCAGGTGCATTTAATACATCCTAGAATTTCTAGCATTCTTGAATGGTTGTCCTCTTCCTTGATTCCCAGCTCTCCTCTTACCTTTGATATTGAATTTTTCATTCCTTTTATTGCCATCAGAGGGATTTTTATCATCGTCCCGGTGTGAGTCCTTTCTATCAGGGCACTCCCTTGCATAGTGACTTGCTTTATCCAGATGTAACATCGTCCTTTTCTTCCACCCTTAGGTCCAGCATTTCCTTTTGATTTAGACTCGGAATTATTTCTTTTCTTAGCATGAGAAGAAAAGGCAGTAGGAGGACCTTTAGGCATGGTCATTTCTTACTCTTCTACCCTTGTTTCTTCTTGAATGCATCTAGCCATTAATTCTCGAAACTAGGAATTATATTATTGTTCAAAAGAGTAGTTCTAAACACGTACCATTCGGATGGTAATCCTCCAAGAGTCGTGAGTGCCATTTCCCTATCTGTAATAGTTTCACCAATATATAGGAGATCGTTCTTGATCTTGGTGATTCTTAAGAAGTATGCTTGCATACTCTCATCTTTACCCTTCTTGATTTCCCTAAGTCTATTTCTAAGAAACAAAACTTGATTTGCATCATTAACTTTAAATAAATTCACCAGCCTATCGTAGATTTCCTTGGAGGTGTCCAGTTTAGAGATGTAGACCACCAAGTGCTTGTCGATAGAGTCCTGGATGATCTTCTTTGTTTTGGCTTCTCCATTTTTCCATTTGTTCCAGGCAGTAGCGGATGCATTTGATGGAGGCTCAACAATATTTCCTCTTACATTATACAACACTCCTTGATCTTTAGGGTTAGATCAATAGACATCTTCCATCCATGATAGTCAGCTTTCTCACGGAGCTTGTTTTCGGCAGGAAAGAGTGTTGAGGATCCCATAGTTATTTTAGGACAACCTTGCCAATCTTCTCTTTGGTGATTGCTCTTGCTCTTGCTTCGGCTTTGTCTTCACCTCAGCTTTGATTCCATGTTAAGTTACGGTATGTTATGTGCTTATAACAGTTTACTTCTTTTTCTTATTATATTCTACAGATTAGCAATCACATGTACATAAATTAAAGTGCAGATAGAACATTAAACGATCGACAGAAAACAAGCCAAGACAAGAGACACAAGATGTGTCGGCTAGCCAAGGACAAACCCCATAATGTGTGGGGAAACCCTTTGATCAAATCTTATTTTATCTTCAATAATTCAGCAGAGAGAACTAGTACAATAAATATGATTTATATTAGCAGTATCAAACCCTAGATTAGCAGCATTAGCATTAGCGACTTCATCATCAAAACTAGGGCAATCGATATCTCACAAACCAACCATCGAATCGACTTTATTCCACCACCAAAAGTTGCAGCCTTCAGAGTAGGTTTAGATGAACCTACAACACAATTTAGATGAGGAGATCTTCTGGTCCACGCAAGTCAAACTTCACTTCTGCAGTTGCAGCTTTAGTTTTAACAACTTCCTTCAAACTAGGGCAGTGAATATCTCGCAAACCGTCGTCGGATGAACTTGATTCCACCACCAAAAGTTGCAGCCTTCAAAGGAGGTTTAGATGAGCCTACAACACAAATAAAATGAGGAGATATTCTAGTCCACGCAGGTCAAAGTTTGGATCTACAGTTGCAGCTTTAGTTTGAACCACTGCGGGCTTCACATGTGTGAGAGAGAGACCCTTTTCTACGCAATAGAGAAGAGACTCTTTTATGCATAGTAGAGAGAGAGAGAGATGTGATGAGATGAGTGAGTGCAAATGAGAAAAAGTCCTCATGTATTTATACACAACTGTTGATGTTTGAACATATGTTACTATTGGGCTTCTAAGCCTACATGAGTTGTAGGTTGGCTTGATAATAATTCCATAATCAAAATAAATTCATATCTCCATGAATACTTATCAGAATCAAATAATCTTTAGATCAATCCTATACCTCTCGATGAGAGGAATCTAATTAACATATTATCAGTCATGAATAAGATGACCCACATGAAGTTTGGCCCTAATTGCCAATTTTAACACTTAGGCTCTTTGCCATCTCCAAAAATTCATCCATCTCTCCCTCTAAATAGCGAATTTATGCTTCCACTATTGATCTTCCCCATCTGATTAATCACACTCTGATATCATGTGAAATTTTGACAACTAAAATCCTATTACAACAACTGGAAATTATTCTTCTAATAATTAATTAATTTAACAATTTATTTTCCACAGAAAATGTTGAATAAATCACACTACAACCTTCACAAATAAATATGCAGAAAACAATAGCATTGGAAACTGAAAAATATGCTAGCACACACACATAAAAATTAATATAGTTATTTTTGGACAAATGTCCCCAGAAAAACCTAATGTGGGAAAATTGACACAACAACTTGTAGGGAAAACCCAATACCTCCCATTTTTTACTTATTTACTTCAAATGATGGGGACCCTTTCCATAATTTTTCTGACAAACCATATTTTAATATTATCTTTTGGTTGAGTGTATTACAATTTTTCCACTATTCCATTTCCTTCAGATTTCTATTTTGATTGCTTCATTGTGTTCAACTTTTCGCTAGCTTTCCATCTGTACTTGTTTCATTTGATTTGGTTACACAATTTTCAAATGACGTTCATCCAAAGTTCGATACTTTTTACCACCTGGGTTTAAAAATGTACAAAATGCATATTATTTTAATTTTTGTAATGAAATTAGTATTTCATTGTAAATATTAATCCCAAGTTAGTTTTCACTAATTTATTAATTTTTTACTAACCGTCCTACAAAATCACCAAGCCAAATTGTAGAACAGTTAAAAAATGCGTTTTCGGGATCTCACTAATTTATTTCAGTTTCTAATTAAAAAAAAAATTACCAAATCCAAAATCTCAAAATTACAAAGTGGTTGTAGTTCATTTTGTAGAATTTTTAATTCTGCGTGGATCCCACTTCACCTCACTTCCTTCCTTCTGAAATAAAACTTCAAAGATTTTAAAACCCCTATTTTGAAATATCGGATTAAAAAAAAAAAAAAAAAAACTATGATTTCCGATATCAAAATTTTGACGTAACGACGTTTTGATTATAGCGTTCATTTTAAATTTATGATATAATAAAACCTTCGATCTCAGATTTGGTTTTTATAAATTATCTATCTAAGTTTTATTATAAAGTTTTTGGTTTCCCTTATAACTCTCACTCTGTCCTCCCTGCATCACGATGACCTCACCCTCATCCCCTTATCTCTGCACCTCACCCTCCACTTCACCTCCTTATCCCTCCACTTCAGGTAAACTCCTTCCTCCATTTACCATCATCATGATAACTATAAAGGTTTGATATATTATATGCTTTTAATATAATATATATTACATTTATATTACAATAAATTATATTGGTTATTACAATTTTAATTTTAATATAATATAAATTATATTTAATAAATTTTTAATATAATTTTAATTTTAAAATTAATTAGACTTGTTTATAATTAATTTATAATTAATTAAACTAAAAGCATAACTATGTATTAATTAAGAAATAATTTTAATTTAATTTACGATTAGATTTTAATTAAAAAAATTATTTTTGGCACATATAACAAATTTTCTGGAATTTTGGCAGTTTTGCTTTTTCAACTTTGGAAGCTCATAAGTTGAGTTTTACTTGGCCAAATGAGGCTCAGGATAGCTGATTGGATAGATAAAAGCATGAAGAATATTTCTGAAGTGGTTGCATAACTATATTTGATCATTTAATGGGTCTAAAATTTAGCAGAAGATCAAGATCCGAATTTTTAAACAAAATTAATTTTCTAAGTTTAATTTTCTGCATTTTCAATTGCTTATAGCCTCTACTGAACGCATATCCATTCATCTATGTTGTCCTTGACCAATTAGATATTTACAAGAATCAATGAAAAGCTTAGATCTCATTAGATTTATTTATTTAATTAAGTTTTGATTGGAGATATTTTATGTCCAAACTTGGTATTTTGATTTCAATTTGTATTTTAATTAAATTCGGATTGGTTTTGATAGGAAAACAGTTGAAGAGATGAAGAAAATAAAATTTCAATCAATGGGATTGCTCCAACAATATAAGAAAATGAATTTGGACTAATGAAAATTGTTGGAGTAGAATTACTCTTCAACAACTCTCCTATTTGGAATTATAAATAGTGGTTTGTAGAATGAGCAAAGTGGTTCTCTCTTCTACAATTTTGTAATGCTTAAATTGCTATTGTAATAGGGATTTCAGGTTGTAGGTAAAGAGATGGTCAATCTCAGGTTTGGGGATTATTGAAATTTTTCTTTTGCATTCTGAACAATGTATGGGGAGAAGAGCTTGCACTATTGCAACTCTTGTTTTAATAATAGAAGTTCAAGCATTGTATGCTGGGAATTGGATAATTCAACGCTCCCCGTGTGTTTCGTGGCATGTGCTTAACACTAGCGATGTATCTGTTTACTAACACATGCGGGTTTTGGTGTAACAGCAATCATGACTCCAACAAGTGGTATCAAAGACAAATGTCTCGAGTTCGAAACACACCTGACTAGCATTCGGGGGAGATTGTTGGGAATTGGATAATTCAACGCTCCCCGTGTGTTTTGTGGCATGTGCTCAACACTAGTGATGTATCTGTTTATTAACACCTACGGGTTTTGGTGTAACAGCAATCGTGTCTCCAACATTGTAAAGGGTTGTTGGAGATCATATCTAGAGAAATGGTTTCAATAAATTGGTATTTAAAATACTATTTTTTTAATACTGGTTTCATTTTATAATAGCAAAAATGTACCTTTTTCATTCATATGTGTGCGCTATTGTCGATGTGAGTAATTTGCCTCAATAATATGTTGTTATTTATCTCTACTCTTGTGTGTTGAACTATGATTTTCTGAGTAACTATTTACTCAAAAATCAGTCTTTTAATTTTGATTTAACAAACAATAATATTTTGTGAGCTATTTCCTTATATTATTGTTTAATCATTCAAGTTACCAATTTAACTATCATCATCATTTTGTGAACTAATTCCTAAATGTTGTTGATTAATTATCTCAATTAATAAATCTTTGAACAGAATGTGGTTTTAGTATCTATAATAATAATTAATTGAACTACTTCGTGAGCTTGATATTCATTATCAACGAGATATATTTAAATCTCAATCATTTAAATATTTTTATATTGGTTGGGTTAGATCTACATCTTCCTAATTGAGATAGGCTTAGGATATTTTTTCCTTTCTCTTACATTATAGGATTAATTTGTATTTAGATATGATTCTAAATTCATAGAATTTCTCTTATTAAAGAGGTAAAATTTAGTTGTGGCTTGGCTGAGCCCCAGATCATCTTAATGATCATTGTCTTTCCTGATCAACAAGAGGAATGATCTGATGTCTCTTCTCTATTGGTAGGTGAAAGTCATATTTTAAGCTAGTGGAGATAGAGAGAAGGTAGTTGGACCTAGTTTAACCAGTTGGAACCACCATTTCAACGGAAAAGGAGCCGATCTAAGTTCTTGACTGGGTGGTCTCCCTTATAATATTGTAGGCAGAGATTTTCGAGCCTTCAACACAATTGAGAGTTTTACATTATTATGCAACAGTGAAATTATCTGAGTACAATCTCAATGTTAAAAATAGCTATCATGTAAAAAAAATACTAGCAAATATAATATGATGGAAAGTACCCTCACTCTGAGCAATCCCAACATTTTCGAGCTCTAAAAGGCTAGCCATCCAACTTGTCCTACGCAGACTCTGCATCAACCTGATGGTACTTGCCACATATGTTGATTGAATTTATTTCCAGTATCCCCATCCTTGCTACTGCAAACCAGGAAAATGCTTCTTCAACCCTCTAGAACCTGTGCCCAACCTATGGAATTGAAAACGTCTCCTTCCTTAGCAAATCAAACTTTCCTCTCAAGCCTCTGTGTTGCCTCTACATAGCTTCCTAGAGAAATCTTAGCCTCTCTCTACAATGCACTCACCGGAGTTGAATATCTTCCTTCGGCTCACTGTCCCTGCACCTCACTGTCTCTGTGTCATTCTTAAGCTCAAAATTTTTTGACAACTGTTGGCTCTCTGGAAATAAATCAAACTTCCAAGGAAATAAACCTTCAAAAGTGTGTTTTCCATCAACCCATGAACTTCTTCTTATAATCCTCTGTTGGACCTCCAACAAAAAAGATTAAAATTTAATTAAGGGCCCAAATTAATTCTCTGTCGATCTATGTAAGTTTATAGATGATTCACAACTTATATCAATTAATTCTAATTAATTAAGCCAATTTTCTTAGTTTAGACTTAGGAAGTAATTTAAAATAGGCTCTAATCTAATTGAGACACTTCTAAGTGGAATTTCCAAAAAAAATTATGGTTTATGCAGAACCCCTATGTTTTACCCTCTCCACAAAGTTTCGATACTAGAACACCTGCGATGCTACAAAAACTAACACTCCCTCTTAGATAGGAAGGTGTTTTCTTTAGTGTTGCACACTCTACCACGACACCCTACCTTTGTACAAACCTCTATCATTTTGCTTAATAATCACACGGTATCAGAGTGAGGTTGATCAAATGGGGAAACTCATAAGTGTAGATAGAATAATTCCCTTTTCAGAGGAGCAACTGGATGATTTTTATGGGGGTTGAGCAGAGAAAAATGGTGCAGTAGATTAGGGTTTTATTATTATTCTTCAACAAAAAATATGGGTACAATAATTTGAATGCCAAGCTAGAAATCCAATCTAGGAGAATCACTGGAAAAATTATTGTGAGGATTTTTCCTGATGCCACAACTAATTTCAGCTCTCGAAACTAGCCCCTCAGTAATTCACACTTCCTTCTGCGCCAGCCTCTACGTATTGCTTGTTCAAGCCTTATTGCTACTGCCTTTGGAAACTCCTGAAATCTACAAATCCGCTTCTCTCTAGCTTTGGAATTGATTCACTAGTCCTCCCGATCAAAATCCTGACCACCAACTACTAAATTGACTTCTCCTCTAGCTAGATCAAACTGCTCTACTATTGCTTCATGTGTTGTTGTCCTTGTCCAATCCCTCTAGAAAAACTCACACTCCCTCAATCTGACTCTTCTAGCACTGGAAACCTCCACCAGAATACTGCCTCACTCATATGCCACTTGCTACTAGATCTTTGGCTTAAATCCTCCTATTGAATCACTTTTCTATTGGAAAACTAATCTACCTAGATCACTGAGTGGTTGGAATGGTATAGGCTCTGTGCAACCCCTAGAAAAATCGTCATGTTTCTCCCTTTGAACAATGAATTCTTTTGTCTCCACTTTTGAGCTTCCCAATTTGATCAATCTCACTCTGATACCATGTGAAATTTTCAGCTATTGCAGCAATTGGAAATTATTGTCCTAGTTGTAAATTTAATTATGCAGTTTATTTTCTACGACATACAATGAATAAAATCAAAACTGCAATTTTCACCATAAAAATGTTGCGGAAAATAAAATGTTGGAAATTAAAAAATAGTAGCACAAGCACAAGAAATTTGAAACCATTGTTTTTGGAAAATTGTCCCCAAAAAAAACCCAACTTGGGAAATATGGTGCAACATATGAGGGTTTTATTATTATTCTTCAAAAGAAAATCTGAGTACAATATTTTGGATGCCAAACTGGCAATCCAATTTTAGAGTATCACTGGCACAATTATTGTGAGGATCTTTCCTCACCCCATAGTGTACTTCAGTAGTGAAGTTTTCACATGGTATCAGAGCGAGGTCGATCATATGGGGAAGCTCAAAAGTGGAGACAAAAGAATTCGTTGTTCAGAGGGAGAAGCAGGACACTTTTTTTGGGGATTGCATAGAGCCTACACCAGTGTAAACACTCAGTGATATAGGCAGATCGATTTTCCAGTAGTAGAGTGATTGAGAAGGAGGATTTGAGTTAGAGATCGAGTAGCAGGTGGCAGAGGAGTGAGGCAGTATTCCAGTGGATACTTCCAGTGCTAAGAGAGTCAAATTGAGGGAGTGCAATTTTGTCCAAAAGGACTGCGCAAGGGTTGCACAGGAAACAACAACAGAGTATTTTGATGTAGCTAGAGGAGAAATTAAGTCAGTAGCTGGTGGTTGGGATTTTTATTAGGAGGACCAGTCAATCAGTTCCAGATTAAGAGAGAAGTGTAGATGCATAATTCAAGTGTTTTCGAAGGTAGCAATAACAAGTCCTGTGCAAGAATTGCGTAGAGTTTGATGCAAAAGAAAGCATGAATTGATGAGGGGCCAGTTTCAAGAGCTAGAAATAATAATTTTTGCAGTGATTCTCTCATATTGGATTGTGAGTTTGACATCCAAATTATCATACCTAGATTTGCTGCTGAAGAATAATAATAAAACCCTCATCTGCTACACTGATTTTTCCAAGTTGGGTTTTTTCCGAGGATAATTGCCCAAAAATTACAATGTCAAAATTCTTGTGTGTCTGCTAGTATTTCTCAATTTCCAACATTTTATTTTCCGCAACATTTTTATGGTGAAAATTGTAGTTGTGATTTTATTCATTGTTTG
>APFE031628524.1:162926-177302 GCA_000404065.3 Pinus taeda
TACACAAAACGATCGAGTGCTTGTCTTGTTCGGCTCGTTAAAACTATCGAAAATTCATCCCTTTCGTATTATTTTATACTTTTTCAGACTTAAGGGATTATATGAAGAAAAATGATTATTGGAGTTTCCTTTCCGTCCCTTTTCAGACTCTCTAAAATTGAAAAATGACCGAATTATCATTGTCGTTAAACTCGTTAAAATCAATAGTGACAAACTTGTCCATATAGACGAGAACGAGTTTCACTATCGTGAGGCTCGTTAAAACATAGCGATGGGTTCGCCCGAAGGGAGAATTATAGAACAAGCATATGTTTTCCTCCTCAAGCTTGATAAAAATAAAGAGGTACTGGTCAGTAATGACTGGGGAAAATTGGGAAGAAAACTTGAAGAAACTTTATTGGTAGCAAGTCGCTCTTGAACATGACACTTTCACTCCATGTCTGAGTCAGGTTGGGTTATTCTGTTCACCGGTCATACCACCATTGGTTCGTTGTACCATCCATCTTTGGTGTTAACGCTACCAATCCATTTCAGTGTCATCAGTATGTTCAACAGAAGTCACTCAAAGAATTCACTTGTGTCTCATCCGCTGCAATACATTCACGCTCCATTCTTTCATGACCACCACCATGAACCCTGTATCATCAGATCGTTTTCACCTCCAAAATCATTTTCTCTGTTCCATGTTGTAGATGTGGGATTCATTAAGGCCCTCCTACGATGAGTCGCTTCTTGTCAACATCAGCTCATTATCCAAAAAGTCAACCTAGGAACAACCCTTTCAGTACTTTGAAGCTTGCATGCCTCAATGGCCATTTTCTCACTTCTGGCGACAAGTTTACATTAATGGCCTTCGACCAAAATATTTTGCATGGCGTTCGACACCAAGTCCCTTTTTCACACCACGCGAATTGTATTGTAGTACCTTGAGAGTCATCATCATTATCGGTGATTCCTCTCGCGCCTGTTAATAGATTACATCATTGGCTGGTAATCAGGCGATGTCTTTCCATGTTCGACTCCAAAACATCTTTCACATGGATTGACTTGTACTCCGAGTGAAGATTGAATGAGTTTGAAGACCTTGGATCTAGTTTCATCCATTCGGGCTGCGATATATAGGAATATAAAGACATCAAATTTACATCATTGCTGAACAGATGATCATCCGAATCAAAAGATGATGACTCCATCCGAATCATCAGTCTGCTACACAGACGATTGTCTGTCCTATGTACATGAAAATGAATTTATAAAGTTGATCATGGGAATGCCCGCCTCAGCTAGATCATGAAAAATATTATGAAGATAATGTATTGTATTGTATCTTATTACAGGTCGCCTTCCAGCTCAAAAAATATTCGGATCCTCATGATAAAGCATTCCACCCGACATCAAAAGATTAACAACCTCATGCTTTAGGGGGCAACTGTTATAGAAATTTTTTGGCACTGCAACCCCAATCATAAATTTCCATAAACCAAGGGCTTATAAGTCCCTAAAAGTGTTTCTTCACACCCTAAAGGAACAAGGTCAGCTGATTACATCATCTCCCAGAAGTTCTCCACAAAAAACTGCTCAGAACTGGTCAAAACTGGACCATACAGACTGCCTAGTGCAGAGGGTGCGATGCATCTCACTTGCTCAGTGTAAAAAGTGCGATGCATACTAGAAAGCCCATCTGTAGGGTGCAATGGGCGAGAGTAGACAAATGGCAGAGACAGTTTGCAAGGTGGATGATCATGGAATCTTCCAAAAACTTCTCCTGTGACACTTGCCTCTCTGAATTCACCCAGGGATGAGTAAGAGATCATCAATCTCCAAGTGGAATCAAGAACTATCAAAGAGCGAACACTAATAAAAATCCCAGAAGTTGGCTCACCCCCCTACAATCATCTATATATGGATTCCTCATCATAGAGATCCGGGGGCTGGAATCTTGTATCTTGTAAGGAAGCGTTGTTGGTAACCTGGTGCAATATCATAGTGTTGGGTGATCTAAGCTTTTCATGAGGTGAAGAAGGGCTTTCATGCTGGGAGGATGACGCTGGGTTAGAACAATGGGTTGTAATCCTCTTTGCTATTCTTGATATTAATAAAGCTATTCCAGTTTTCCTCCACATTCTTGTATGTTCGATGATATATGAATTTATGTGGTCAATATATATTTGGTCCTATATTGTTTATGATTGTAGATCTCTGTTCTTCGATAGTATTATGTTGATTTGATTCCACAGGTGCTCTTTGAAGCTGGGTAAGCGAAGAAGGAGTGACAAAGGTCTATCAGAAGGGAGAGGAACCAAGCAAGGAACCAAGCATAGGACTAAGGTTGGTGTCCTTTGTTCCCCTCTTATCTACTTCTCATAAAGAAAAACAAAAGTAGTTTTGGTTTTTTTGTTTCTAAGATAGCTACTCATCTTAGTGGGACTAGCAACTCCAAGTGGACACTAGATTTCCCAATAACACCTATAATCCAGACACATGCGCCATGATCCATCCTTATTGTGTACCAACACTACTGGAGTAGAGAAAGAACTTTGACTAGGTTGAATTATATCAACCTATAGCATTTATGGAACCATACGTTCAATTTCACTCTTTTGGGCATAGGGATATTTGTATGGCCTAATGTTTGGAGGAACACTTCCTGGAATCAAATGAATAGCATGATCATGATTGTGAATAGGTGGGAGGCCTTTGGGAGTCTCAAATAACTTGGAATGATTGTCCAATACTTTTTGGATATCTGGAGAAATAGATGATTTCAATGTGGGAACCTTTAGAAAACATAATTGTGCAATTACGCCTCATTATGTCTTGTTTAAAAGCTTTGTCATACCATTAGAGCTTATTATATTTCACAGTTTCCCTACAATACCCCTTAATTCAACTTCCTTTCCTTCCACACAAAATTTCATGAAATGTTCTTGAAAATTAAAAGCTTTTGTACCCAAGGATTGTAGTCATTGAACTCCTAGTACAACATTAGCACCACCCATTGGAATGGAAAGCATTGGGCTATTCAATACATATTCTCCCATGGATAGCTTGATATTATGGCACTTTCTAGAGAAATTTATGGTTCCTTCACTTGTAACCATCACTTGACACTTTGGTGTTGGATATAGGAAGTAATTCAATTCCTTGGCTATCTTACAATGAAAGAAATTATGGGTACGTCCCGAATCAATCAACACTATTACCTTTTTCATCTTGATATGTCCTTCTATCTTGATAGTTTGAGGAGTGATAATTCCAGCCAATGCATTACAAGATATGGTCAGATTCATTTGTTCTTTATCTAGGGTTTGTTCCTAGAGTATATCCTCTTCTTTTCACATTTCTTGTTCCTTTTCTTCCTCCTCTTCACAATCTATGTAGAACAATTTCTTCTCAGCACACTTATGACCTTTAGTGTACCTGCTATCACAACTCTAACAAATCCCTTTTGCTCTTTTTTCTTCCAATTGTCGTGGTGTTAACCTTGTAGGTTGTGGAAGGCTAGGGGCAACAACACTTCCATATTTATAGTTGTGAGTGGTAGGCTTCTTGGTTGCCATAATTTTTCTTCCCATTTTTCTTGCTAACTTGAATGCCTTATCCAATGAATCGGGTTCCCAAAGGTGAACCTCATGTTGGATATTATCCTTTAAAGTCCCTATGAGCACATCAATCCTATGCTCCTCTAGAATATCTTTTACCCTTATGTTCAATTTTTGGAAGTCCTCAATGTGCTCACATTGAACCCTTTTGTTTGAGATTTATCAATTAGCTAAAAAAGGTGTTGCTTTTTGTATCCTCGTAATGTGCTATCATTTCTTCCATAAAAATTTCCCAACTGACAATTTGTTTATGAGAGAAAAGCCATCGATACCACACAAACTGATTTCGTTCCAAATATAAAGTTGCGATACGTACCTTTTGTGTGTTTTGCACATTATGGAGATCGAAAAATTGCTCCATCTATAGTATCCATGTTCAGGGATCCTTGCCATCAAACTTCCTCATATCTATTTTTGGAACATGGTGGGTCTTCAATCCAACATTAGAGTCTATGAAATCATGATTAACATTTCTTTTTTCTCATCATGAGTTTCCTTTACTACCCTTTCACCATTAGCAACTGTTTCTTGTAGCAACTTATTCAAATTTATCTTCAATTCTTCCATCTTAGCATCCATGCCATTCTTCTTAGCATCCATGCCATCCATATTAGATTCCATTCCATCCATATTAACTTGCACACCATTCATATTAGCGTCCACGCCATTCATCTTGGCTTCAATTACCTTTTGTGAGAGTGAAATTTGTTGTACTTGTTCTTGTAATTTTGATCTATCATGTTGCATTTCTTCCTCTTCTTCATGAGTCATGCTAGAGCTTTCAGGGTGCTTACTAGGTGTTTCCATTTTCTTTCTTTGGGGCATCAATTAATGCTAATAATTCTTCACTATTATCTTTGAATTCCTTCAAACTAATTTTTCAAACTAATCTTATGCAAAATTAAAAAAACCTACACACCTTTTTTTCACTTTGTAAGAGCTCGATATTAAATCTGTTGTATCTCTGTAACTGTATATCTTGAATATATGAAATTGCATCCTGCAGTATCCCTTTAAGTCCTCTTTATAACCCCATAAGACTGATCAAGATTGGATTCTTCAAGGCATAGTTATATCAAATCTCCCACGGTGACCTGATTATAGACTAGTTCAATAGAGCGAACTTATACGAAGTGCCACGTGTCACTGTTTCGACCTTAGTATCTGAAACAGATATACATAAAACTACAGGCCATCATCTTTCTAAAATTTCTTACGAAATTTCAATATGATGCTCCGTACAAAAGTTATGATGATTGTCCCTAGGTCACCTGTTTGGAATGTAATTCAGGAGTCTACAAAAACCCTAACTTCCTTAGATCATATCTCCTAAAATATAGTGAGACAAGCTTTGAAATTCAGAACCGATGTTTAGAATGAATTCATCTCAAATGGGGTTTTTTTTAGCTTTTGAAACATTGCAGAAAAGAAGTTATAGCGAAAATTCCATAATGACCTGTTAGGAGTAGCGAAACCCTAGAATCCGAAGCTCTGATACCAAATGTTATGAAACTAGCTCACAAAAAGATAGAAAAGAGAGATCAACGCCTTCAAAATAAACCTCTTCAAGGGCGAAACCTCCTTTACATTACACAAATGAATAATTCTTGGATGATACAAATGACAAGACCTCATTTCTACATATAGGAGTGTAAGGGGTCATAATATAATCAAAGCCGACATAACAATAATAATGTAAGAGCACAATAATAACAATAGTGGGCTTCTGTGGGGCACAATAAAAACAATATGGGGACTACATGGGCACACCAATATAATAAGGGGGTTACATTAATAACAATAAGGGGTTACCTTAGTATTATAGGGACCTAACAATAAAAAACTAGAAAATTCAATATGAATGGTAAACCAACCCAACTAATGAATATTAGCAAACTAGAAAAATGAATATGAATGGTTCTGTGTATAAATTTTCTAACTATAACTTCATGGTATAATTTGTTAGAATTTAAGAGGAAGAGTGGAAAAACATAGTAAAGCACAGAGTTACCCATATTGAAAAACCAATAGAGGATGTAACATATTTTATTCAAAGATAGATCACCTATGAGTGCTAGTTTGGAATAGTTTTCAATTATCATTTCTAGTTTCCATCCCATATTCACAGTGGGATAACGATTAACATGCCTTATTTTCTCCTGAAGTCATTGGAACACATGACACTTATTTTTTGATAGACGAAACACCTTGAGACTTGTGTGAAAAACCAAGGGTTGACCAAGCACATTATCATTGATTCATTGGAGTGACAAGGGGGTACTTGGGCAAGATTATTGGTTGCTACTAGAGGACCATTCCAAGAAGAAGTAGAAATTGAGTCTGAAGAGCAAATAAAGGACACTAAAATAGAGGAAGTAGGGATACGAAAGAGAATTTATTCCTTTATTGACACACCTATACAAGACCCACATCTTGATACACCTGTAGAAACTCATTCTAGTGATACACCAGCTCGAGATTCTCATATTGGGGAAGGCCTACATGTTGAAGTACCAACTGATATACCTAGTGTGAAATCAGAAAGATGATATTTTGGGGCTTTTCCTATTTTAAAAAAATAGCACTTAGAAACAAAAGTTAAGAAAAGGTCGTTGAGAAAGTATGTAGGAGTAAAGTCTCCAAAGAAGAGGATTAGGATTACTATCACAACATCACCTACTCAATCATATAATACACCCATTACTACAAAGGAGTCAAAGGAATCAAAAGAAACCTAGCAAGGACAAAGAAGATGAGTCTAAATAAAAACATGATGATAGATCCCCTTTCTGATATGTCAGAATTCAACCTCATGTTTTAGCAAGTTGACATTTTAATAAAGGAAAATGATTATTTATGAAAACAACTTGTTGTGTTAAAATAAAACTTTCATACTAAGAAATATTCAAGACTAGAAACCCTAGTTGAGGTAGTTGAGATGATGAATGTACCTCCTTCCCCCTCTGAAACTGAAAATATTGGAAAATCATTATGAAAAGTGTGTGGGGAATTCCTTAATGATGATGGGTATGTTGGAATCCATGGGATCGTGTTTGTACAAAATAAGTATGGGACTTGGAGACTCTGTATTGACTATCGAGCACTGAACAAGATCACTGTCTGTAATAGGTACTCGATCCCATGGATTGATGACCTCCTGGACCAACTGAAGGGGGAAAAATATTTCAGCAAGATCGATTTGAAGTCAGGATATCACCAAGTACTAATCAAACCCTCTGATGTGTGGAAGACTGCTTTCAAAGCCAAGGAGAGCCTTTTCGAATGGTTTGTTAGGCCTTTCAGATTGACGAATACTCCTGCAACCTTCATGAGGCTAATGGATGACATCTTGTGACCATTCAACAACTCATTTGTAGTGGTATAATTGGATGACATCCTAATCTTTAGCCAGAGTTGGGAAGGGCACCTCCACCACATCCGACAGGTTCTCCAAACACTACAACAACACAAGTTATGTGCCAATTTGGAGAAATGAACTTTTGGCATGACCCAGGTTAAGTATCTAGGATACATGATTGATGAACAGGGGGTGCATGTGGATCCAACCAAGATCCAAGTCATTCAGGATTGGCCATCTCCAACCACTCTGACAGAGCTCTGCAACTTTCTAGGTCTTGCCAACTTCTACCACAGGTTCGTGCTCTAATTTTCTCATATAACTTGGCCCTTGAGTCAAGTCACCAAGGGAGGAATGAAAGAAAAATTATTTTGGTCTGAATCTCAACAAAAGGCATTCATAGAGTTGAAAGATCACCTCTGCTCAGCACCAGTGCTCGCATTACTAGACTTGCAACAACCATTTGAGGTCAAGACAGATTCCTCTAACTATGCTATTGGGGTAGTCCTTACTCAACACAGACATTTAGTGGTATACCACAGTGAGACACTTTCAGACATAGTCTGGAAGTATCCCACTTATGACAAAAATATGTATTCCATTGTACAAACCTACTGACAATGGAAGCATTACATTTTGGGGAAGGAAATGGTCATCCCCACAGACCACCGACCCATGCAGTTCATACAGACCCAAGGGAAATTGCAGAATGATCATTGTTAGAAGTGGTCCACATACTTGCAACAATTCCATTTGAATATCAAGTATAAGAAGGGCAGCACCAATAATGTTACAGATTACTTGAGTCGACCATCGATCACGGCATTAACCACCGTGCTCAACTCCTGTGGGCATGAGACTTTTGATTGGCCACTTCTCTACAAAAGCGACCCAGAATTTGGCCACACATACTAGACACTCTTGGAGGGTCAACATGTTCTAGGTTTTCACATCCAAGATGTCGTGTTATGCCACTTGGGTCACCTTTGTGCTCTTTCATGTGAGCTTGCCAAGATGATTTGGGAAACACACTACAGTCGAGTTGCTGGGCATTTTGGGGTCGAGAAAATGGTGGCAGTACTACAAAAGTATTTCTATTGGTTGAATCTTCAACAGGATGTCAGGAAGTACATTAGATCATGCACTACATGCACCATTTCCAAACCGACCATCGGGAAGCAAGGCCACTATACCCTGTTGCCTACCTCGAGTCGACCTTGGGAATCCATCTCCATGGATTACATGTCAGGCCTTCCTTCCACTAAGCATGGAAACGACTGTGTTTTTGTGGTCATCGATAGCTTCTCAAAGATGGCCATTATGGTGGTCTGTAAGAAGAATATCACAACAAAAGCCTCTGCTCAACTCTTCTTTGAGCAAGTGTGGGTACACTTTGGGATCCCATAGTCTATCATCTTAGATCGCGATAACAGGTTCCTTAGTACATTTTGGTCCAGTCTCTAGTTGATGCTGGACATCAAGCTTACTAAGTCTACAGCCTTCCATCCTCAAACTGATGGCCAGATAGAGGTTGTCAACAGGATGATCGTACACATTATGTGCATGTGCAACTCAAATCATCCATGCACATGGGACGAGAGCCTCCCCTATGTTCAGCACAGCTACAACAGGGCTCTCCACAACTCGACTGGCCATAGCCCTTTTCAGATGGGCTTAAGATTCCAACCACTATGTCCCAATTGATGTGGCCATGCCATTTGCAACTACTCAAGTAGATTTGGCTCATGTCTAGTCTTTAACAAATAAGGAAAACAAATTCACTGAGCACATCCAAGATATTCTCCAGTAGGTCCATGACATTCTGGAGAAATCAAATGCCAAGTACATGTAGTGACATGATCAACATCAGGTGCCACACAAGTTTTAGGTCAGTGACAAAGTCTGTTGTAGTTGCAAAAGGAACGCCTTACTGGAGCCTATCGAAAACACAAACCACTCTGATATGGTCCTTACACCATTACCAAGGCTATGGGAGACAATGCATTTGAGCTCAGCACTCCCGCATTCCTTGGCCTGCACCCAATGTTCAATGTGGACTGCCTTCGGCCATACTTTGCACCATTACTAGACACATCCAACATTGCATAATAGCTCACACCCACAAAGTTAAATCCAGATTGCATGGAACAAGATGCAACTAATCAGATCATGGAAACACAGGTCAATCACACTCACCAGCAGAATATCCAACTGTATTGAGTTGTCAAAGTAGGCCAACTCCTTCACCAGGGCAAGTAGCTTACTAGGGACCAGGTTCAATAGAAGTTTCCTCATCTCATGGAGGAACTCAGCGGAATGGGGATCATTGATTCCTAATGGGGGAGGATTGATCCCAGTGGATATTGGTGGCCACCCGCCAAGTCCACTTGGATCCCCACCATTGTTTCTTTCAGCTTTTTAGTTTCCTTAATTGTAGCACAGTTTACTATTTTCAACATTTTTTCGGGTCCTGAACTTCTGGAGCCATTTTGAGGCCCTAAAAGACGTTTTTTGGGAAAATTGGGAGCAACATGAGTCCATGGACTAATGCTTCTCTCCTCAAAGTTGTAGGTCTCGGATAGATCTTTCTAACAAGGTATTGTGTGCATCAAATAGAGATCATATCCCAAAGTTATGACCTCGGGAAGTTGATGTACCAATTTACCCAAACGGGGCCCACAGTTTGGTGTTTCATCTTCTAGGGTTATGTTTTTGGATGTTTAGGGTTTTCCATTGTTTCTCAACAATAAATAGGCCTTCGAGCCTCATTATAACACAATTCAAAGGCATGTAGCCACCACATCGCTTCTCAGAGAAAAGCTACCATTGCCCTACTTGGTTTATTTCTATTTCTGTTTGTAAGCATATTTCAGTATTTTACATTAATGAAATGAAGTATTATTTCCACTACATCTTTGTGTTTATGGTTATCTCTATAATTTGTTGCATTCTTGTTTAAATCTGGATCACCATTACACCAAAACCTATAGGTATTATTCATCAATTACATTTCCAAAGATAAGTGTGCACGAGAGGTGGTTAGTCCCTATTGTGAAACACAGAGGGAGTGCTAGTTTATACAATTTTCAGAAAAACCCCCAATGTGTGATAGCATCAAACTTTTGACCTACACTTTCATACCACTTATTGGAATCACAATTGTCCTTACACGAAAAGCCACATGTATTAGTCAACGATCATCATCAAAGATAAGGATCCATAAGAGGTAGTTAGTCATGTCATGAGACACACAGGGAGTGCTAGTTTATCCAATGGCCAACAGGGTACACATGAGATGGGCTACAAAAACATGAGTCTATTTCAATAGATGTGCAAACAAAATTTGAAGTGAAGGAAATGGAGTTTCAAGCGACAACATAAGAACCTATTGAAGATGATGCTATCACACAAGAACCAACAGTTGAAGTAGAGAAGCTGAAGGAGTTTTAGGCTACTACATAAGAAACTGCTGATAATGTCACTATCACATGAGAAACAACATTGGAAGTAGAGTAGCTAGAGAGAAATAAAAATGATGGTACAAAAGGACCTGCCAACAATGCTACTGATACAAAAGAACTAGTAATCGAGGTAGTATAGCTATAACATGAGGATGAGTTTGAAAATAGGGAATATTTTCATAAATATGTTGAAGAAACTAATGTAACATCAGAAGTGACAGTACAACCCAAAATTGATGATCATATAAACACAATATTTTGATTTTGCAAGATAAGTAAATGGAGACAATTGGTAGTTTCATTACATGAAGGAGTAATTATGTTGAGTGAGCATAGGAGAATCATCCATGATCTTAAAGAATTATGGAATGAAGAATTGGTTATTAAAAGATTAGGATGGGATGAGGTAAAGGAGAAAAGGGAGAAAGAAAATACATATGTTGGAATTACAAGAAAAATTCTAGCAGTTAGAGGAGGATAAGGAGAAAATGTATAACCTTGTACATTGTATGTTAAGCTATAGAAAACCCTCTCCGTCTTACCCCTTTTTCTTCAAGAGAAACTTTTTCCTTTTTAGTTGGTTGTAAAAGAAGAAATTCCATATGAGATGACTACCATTACATCCTTTCTCATGGAATTTGAGCATAATAGTTTTGCATAACAACATTTGTCATGTGAGTTGTACCTCAATGAGTTTGCTTGTTTCAAGGAAAAGAGATTAAATATCTCACTCTATGTGGAATACATTTAGCTAAGGGAATTTATTTCCTTCATGCAAAATACTATAAGCTAGAAGTTAGCCCATGAAGTTGTAGCAACAAACCTAGAAAACATAATGCTATCGATTCAAGAAGAGCTAGGATCTACTGCAAAAGTGATAAGGACATATGGAAACTTTTTGCAATCTCCAGAAAAAACAACTAAGGTGATTGAATTCTGAAAGAAGGTTTTAGATTTATGTTCCAAGAATATTGAGTAGTTGAGACATGATGCATTATATGGTAGTAAGCTAAGATGGGAAGTATGCAATAAGAAGCAAAAGGATGAAGATCCATATTGCTTCCTAAATTTTATACATTCTCTTTCACAAATCCCTAAATATGTTGACTATATCGCGTGTTGTGGGCCTAATTGGCTTAGGTTTAAATTCATATTTCCATCAATATGGCTTCCTGCATTGAAGTATCAACACTATTGTCAGTTGAAACTAACAGATGTAGAAATGTCGTGTTTAGACTTGATTATTTCCAAAGCATATAAGACCTTTACAATGGATATAACAATAACCTATATTTTTTTTTAGTTTCACTCACAACATGCATTGAGAGTCGATTGAAGGAGTTACATGAGGACATGCGGTTTATTTAGTTGGGGGGAGATGTTGGATCTTGGAATTGGAATATTTTTTAACATCATTAACTCACCTTTTCAATCACTTTTACCATTATAATCACTTTCTTATACTCCACTAATTTCCATTTTGACCAATGTATGCTACCCTTTCATGTCACCTTAATTAATGCACTTTTGGTTGTATATTAATGAGAGTTTATCTATTTTTGGTAAATTTACTAATGAAAATGACAAGGATTTTGTTTAATTATAAGTTGACTTGCTAGGATGTTTCTATTTACTTTTTCTTAAGAGACAATATGTTGTTTCTCTGAGATTTTGTATTGTTGACAATATAGGATAGGTTTTATTGTTGTTGTTTCTACGATGCTAATACTTTGTTTTCCCAATGACATTATCGGGAGTCAACATGGGAATTGCTACTCGTTCAAGTCAACCAACACCACTATGCCAGCTAGGAACAAACAACTTTTTGACAATACATCCAACTCAGATGTGACAATTACAACTCCCCATTTTGGTTTCACACTAAATGAAGATGTTGTTACAACATTTTATTTATTTTTAACAATTGGTTGTAATCTATTAAAACAAGACTCTCAGTTTATGTACAACCTAATAATTGAAATATTCTCATGGTTGATTTGGTACTAAAATTAGAAATGTTGTAAATCTATAAAGATAGAATCCCTCTACCTCGTGTGGGGGGTGGCTCCATTGTCTTTTGGAGAAATGTGCATCTATAATTTTCTAAGTTAATAGAATTTTTTCACGGATTTGTGGCTCAATCTTGATTTTCTTTCTCAACTCATGAGCTATGAATTAGCATCTCCCTACTAAGTAGGAAGGGCCCTCTTCTTCAATGGGGATTGTTGTGTTAGTAAGGTAGTGTAGCATTTGTGTTTGGTTCTCTTGCATGCTATGTCTAATATTGTTTAGTTATCACTTTTGTGGACTCTTATTAATATGTTACAATTACTGACTATTAATTATCTAACAAATCCTTTGGAACTAAGTTCTTGTGTGACACAAAGATCCTAGATTGATCCCTTTCTCAGTCATCTATTATTTTATTCTATTGTTGCTACCATTTTTCTGAATTTATTGTTGAAACAAAGTGTTAGATAGATTGTTCTTATAGTTGTTACAATATGTTACACAGTTGACAGTTTCCTGATTTCAATGGGTTTGTTGATTATGTGATTGCAATTGAATGATTTATGCAGTTTCTTTCTAGGAATGTTATTTTCATTTCCCCACAAGTGTGATTTTGGATGATTGTGATGTTTATTGTACAAGAGTGATTCAAATTGCATTGTTGTGTGCAGAGTGATTGAAATGCTTGAGGGTCTGACAATGATGATTTTAGTGTGTAGAGAGTGAAGAGTTACAAGAACATGTGCTTTAATTGAATTCCATGATCTTAGAGAGAGAGTTTGATATTAATTAATGTTATTTATTTGATACTTACATATATTTTGCATAATAACTTTGAAATGAAAAGACCTACCATATTTGAAAATTTATGTGTGTGTAATTAATTTGTTCCAATTAAAAGAAAATTAATTCACCCAGCAGTTGTGAGATGCATTAGGCTACCTACTATATATTTATACAAATCCATCCCATAACCAATAGGATTGAAGATGATGATTTCATCCCTGGTGTTTTTGGTTGGATTTTGATATCAACTTCACTTCATTAGAGCTCAAGGCCACAAATAGTTTTGGTAGGGGGTGTATGAGGCCTACTATATATGATTAGAGCACTATAGTGTTGTCTAATATGAAAAGTCAACTAACTTCATGCAAGTAGGGAAGGACCAATTTTTTTGGGTATGGTAGCATCTTATGTACTTTCTTCTTCTTATAGAGTACCAACACTTTGGCTAAGTAGATACCTAGATCATTTACCCAATAGAGCGTCAGATGGAAGTATGGGACCTTATAACTAGACTTTGGTGAGGCCAAGCTACACTAGTAACCTTCAATGATGGTTTTTTCCATTGGTGGGAGCAAAATATTGTAGGTGTTGATGACTTTTGAGTAGACCTTGATCTAGCACTTACCCCTTATGATGCATAGGGAAAATTTGGCAAAGAATTTTTAGGTTTTTAAGTTTATCTGATTTTTAGATTTGATGAAATCGAGAAGTAAATTATCTTTTTGGGTAAACAAAAGTGATAACAAATTAATGTGTGATTTATGCAGATGTTGGACCAATGAAACGAAAAGGATTTCATCAACATAGGCACCAAATGAGAGGTGAAGAATAGGCTATGATATAATTTTAGAGGGTTCTCGCCTCTATAAAGAGAAACTTGGAGGGTTTGACCATCCAGTTTCTGGTTGTGCAAGTGGAGGACCTCCCTGAAGTGGTTACGAACCACGTGGTTGGAACACCACATTCTTGGGTTAAATTGTTTTAACAAGTGGAGAATGCCATCACCCTTTATGTAGAGGCACATTATGGACAAGGGCCACAACAATAGATATTTTACTATTACATATTCATTAAACATAAATAAAGAGAGTCCATTGGGCTAGGCACCCTAATTTTGAGACATTTGTCCACATTTGTAACCTTATATATGTATATGTAT
>APFE031628524.1:178961-222664 GCA_000404065.3 Pinus taeda
TATATATAATTTTTTCCAACTCAAATTTGATTAATATGATTGATGTGATTATGTGATTATGTGTTTTATAAATTCTTTTAATTGAATGTATAATGGATGTGCAAGTCTAGAGCATAGTTAGCAAGAGCCTCTACCATTTGATTTCGTGATCGTGGGATTTGAACATAAGTGATATAATTAAATCATTGTTCTAAAAATATCACCCTCAAAAACCTCCAGAGTAACGAAGGATCATGCACTCTAGAAATATTATTAAGTTGAGATAGCACTATTTGAGAGCCAAGATAAATCACTAATGATTGAATACCATGTGAAATGGATTTGCTAAGAAATTCAATAATTGTGCAATAGTTTGAAATATTATTGGTTATATTTCCTATACATGTGCCACCGAACATGATAAATTGTCTAGAGGAAGAATATATTACCCAAGTTGTGAAAGCTGAGTTTTAGGTATGATGTCTAACTTGTTATGATCTTGACCTACAAGAAATTCCAGAATGCCAAATATGCAAAGAGATACAACCCAAAACACAAAATAAAGTGAGAAAAACAGGAAGTATTTTATTATTCAGAGATAAAAGCAATGTTCACTTGCCTCTTCGAGTGGGCAACCTCCAGCAGAGCAGAGCTCGATTACAAAATAATACTCAATGATATTTCCTTTATAACTACGACTATTTATAGCTAAATGACCTTCATCAACCTAACAACTAGTGGTCCTTTGCATAACATGGATTAACCACTTTATTTATTAATTATGGCCCATTGCAACTAACTATGGTCCCTTTCTTAAATGTGGGTCAACCACTTACAATTATTAATATGGGATTTATTGACTCTTTAACTAACTATAACTATGACTCGACCCTATTACATAAATAAAGGGGTTAGGGTTGGACCCTAACATGCCCTCCCCATGAAAAGAAGCCTTGTCCTCAAGGCTAAAGCTGTGGAAATTGTTAAAGAATAGTGGTTGGTTCCCAGGTCACATCTTATGGAGAGGTGTCTTTCCACTGGACGACGACTTCCTTGATCATGCGGCCATGCAGATGTCATTCTCACATATTGAGGACTTGTTCAGGTTGGAGCCAAAATGAACCTTCTTCATCCAATTTAGGTAGAGTGGTTTGAATTCTGCAATTGTTCCCCACCACTTTCTTGAGGCATGATACATGGAAGACTAGATGGATTTTTGAATTTGGTGGAAAGGCCAGCTTGTAGGCTATTACTCCAATGCACTGACGTATTTGATAAGGTCCATAGAATTTTGGATCTAATTTCTAGTAGACCTTTTCTTTGAGCGATGTTTTCTTATATGGTTGCATCCATAGGAATACCTATTCCCCTTCTTGAAATGTGCACTTTGAACGATGTTGGTCTCCCTGTTGCTTCATTCGATTTTGAGCTTTATGGAGATTATCTTTGAGACGAGCTAGCATGGTTGCAAAGCTCTGTAGGAGTTGATCAACTACTTGCACCTTAGAGCATCTATGGATATAAGAAATAGGTGAAGGTGGGAGTAGGGCACAAAAATGAGCATATTTAGAAATTTTGTCCACAACCACCATGAGGCACATTATACCACCATTCACCTAAAGGTAGCCACTTCACCCATTGATGTTGCTTTTATGAAGTGAAGCACCTTAAGCATGCCTCCAAACATTTGTTGGCTGCTTCAGTTTGACCATCAGTTTGGGGATGTTAAGAACTACTTTGTTGGATTTGGGTGCCTTGTAGCCTGAAAAGTTCTTTCCAAAAGTTACTAGTGAAATTCAAGTCACGATCAAACACAATGGAAGTGGGCATGCAATGCAGTTTGAAGATCTGGTCCATGAAAGCTTGAGCCACCAAAGTGGCGGTAAATGGGTGGGGTAGAGCACAAAAATGAGCATATTTAGAAAGTTTGTCCATGACCACCATGATGACTAATTTGTTGCCTAACTTCGGGAGACCAGTAATGAAATCCATAGAAACATCCATCCAAGCAGAGGCAAAGATTGGAAATGGTTGTAAGGTGCATGGTAACTTGACTATTTCTCCTTTGTGGCATTGAAACACATCACATTTAGCTACAAAAGTAAGAATTTCAGTTTTCATGCCTATCCAAAAGAAAGAACGACGAGTTCGAGCATAAGTATTCTAAAAGACTGCATGGCCTACGGTGAGAGATGAGTGCAAATCTACCAAAATGTTTGTTTTGAGGGTGGATGTCGATAATATAACTACTCTATCATTGTAGTGAAGAATCTCAACCTTCCAAGAGTAGCCAAATGAGGAATTAGGATCTGCTTTCAAGTTATTAATGAGTTGGTAGAGAGAGGGGTGTGAAAACCATTCATTGTGGGCCTCTTCAATCCAATCTGGTATGGGAAGAGAGATTTATAGTAGGGTGCTTCCATCCTCAAATTGGTGTGATAAAGCATCTGCTACTACATTTTCACACCCTTTCTTGTAAAATTATCTCATAATCATATCCCAACATTTTGGCCAACCATTTATTTTGTTGTTGCGAGGATAGACGTTGCTCCAAAAAATATTTGAGGCTTTGATGGTTTGTGTGCATTTGGAAACGTTGCCCCATAATTATGGTTTCCAAGTATCTACTGCATGTAAGATGGCCATCATCTCTTTTCCATATGTAGATTGCCCCAGATGTTTCCCACTCAGTTGTTTGCTGGTGAAAGCTAAGAGTCGACCTTCTTGCATTAAGACAACACCAATACTAGTACCTGAAGCATCACACTCAATCACAAAAGATTTGATGAAGTCAAGTAGTGCCAATACTGGTGTGGAAAATAAGGCCTGTTTGAGAGCCATAAATGCCTGTTGTGCTGCATCAATCCATAGGAATGCATTTTTCTTAAGAAGGTCAGTGAGGGGTCTAGCAATGCAACCATAATTGTGGAAAAATTTGTGATAGTAGCCGGTGAGACCCAAGAATATCCTCAAACTATTCAAGCTTTTTGGTTGGGGCCAATATTACATTGCTTGTTTCTTTTGGTATCCACCCGGACACCTTCACGACCCACAATGTGTCCCAAATACTCGACTTCTTTCATGCCAAAAGAGCATTTGGACAATTTGACAAATAATCTATGATTCTAGAGAAGTTGCAAGAGTAGGTCTACATGTTGAAGATCTTTTTCCCAGGTTATACTCTAGATGAGAATGTCATCAAAGAAAATGAGGAAAATTTTTTAGAGATATGGTTTCAACGGGTGATTCATGAGGCTTTGAAAAGTGGATGGGGCATTACAGAGACCAAATGGCATGACCAAGAATTCATAATGGCCTTCATGAGTTCATAAAGTAGTCTTGGGAATGTCTACTTCTTTCATGTTTATTTTGTGATAGCCGAAGCGAAGATCTAGCTTAGTAAATAATTGAGCACCATGTAGTTCATCAAGAAGATCATCAACAATCGAGATAGGGAACTTTTCTTTCACAATGAGATTGTTGAGGGCTCAAACGTCTAGACACATGCGTCATTCCCCATCTTTCTTGAGCACCATGACCACTGGTGATGAATAAGGACTGATGATAGGATGAATAACACCAGCTTCAAGGAGTTTCTTGATGATTTTTTCAATTTCATTCTTTTGGGTGAACAGATATCGATATGGGTGCACATTCGACGGTTGTGCCCCTGGGACCAAACTGATGATATGATCATGTTCCCCTCTAGAGGGTGTAAGATTTTTAGGTTTGTCAAATACCTACTGGTGGCAATTTAAGACCTGTTGCATCTCTGGATGAATATGAAGAGTAGTGGGTTCTATGGCCTAGATGGCATTAAACTGAGTGATAACTCCATGATGGCCCTTTTTCAACAACTTTTCCATTTGATGCAAGCTGTTAATAGAAGGAGCATCTGCCTAGAGTCTAAGGAGGGTATGCATGTGGTCATTCTTCTTAAAGCTCATATATAATTCCTGGAAATCCATTGTGATTGGGCCTAGTGTGCAAAGCCATTCAGCACCCAAGACATTGTCACAACCACCAATGTTAATCGCAAACATGTGGGTCTTTAGGTGGTAGTGCCCCGATCAAAAATCAGGACCTAGAAATTAGAGACTGCCCTTAGAAAAAAATGAAAAGCTTTGATGACTCGTTGATTGATAAAGTTATGAGTGTTGTCACTATCAATCAATACTTCTGAAGGGCGGTGTTTAATAAAGCCTCTAATTTTGAGAGTTTTGGGCACATAAATGCCCGCCAAAGCATGTAGCGAGATAATTGGTTCCTCTGGCATAGTTGTGAGCTCATTGTCCTACTGGGTTTCCTCAACTTCATCCTCTAGTCCCACAAGGGGTGGGGTTTCCTCCAATGAGTTGTGATTAGTAACATCAATTTGAAAGAATTTTGGTTCCTTGCATTTATGCCTTGGGGAGTATTGTCATCACAATAGTAGCACAATCCTTGTTTTCTTCTTTCATCCATTTCTGTAGGGGACATCTTTTGAACCTTAAGTGTTTGGGTAGGGTCGAGAGCCTGGGTGGGGCATCCCTTGGTTACAAAATTTGGATGAGTAGACTGGGCAGCTAAACCATTTTCCACTTCGACAGCCTTTGTGCAAACGTCTATCCATGTAGGTGGGTGGTGCATCCAAACATGTGCTTGGATGGCTTCTTTGAGACCACTTATAAAACATTTCAGGTAGAATTCATCTCTAAGACCTTTTTTTTAGATGGATAGTGTCTCGAAGGCTGCAATATAGTCTTTTACTGTGCTTGTTCGTCGAAACATAGTAAGACGGCCCAAAAAATTAGATTATCTGTTAAAGCGGTCACAAAGGGATTTTGAGAACACCTACCACATTATGTTCCCAGGATAGTATTTTCTATCCCACTACCACCATTTCCATCTACCTTGGTCCAAGTAAAGGGCTCCCACACGTAGTTTAGTTTGACCATTGCGGATATCATTCAGAATGAAATATTGCTCGATTTGTGCTACCCATACTACTAGATTAGAGCCATAAAATTTATACATGTCCAGCTTGGGTGGTCAAGGGTGGGAATATTGGTGATTTCCATGGAAGTGAATATGATGGCTAGATTCTCCTTCAAGGTCTTCATTAATACCATGTGCCTCCAGATGCAACCCCGATGTGCTCATATTGAATTGTGCCATGAATTTTTGTATATGTTCTTGGAAAGAATCCAACTTTTTTTTAAGGTGCTTGATCTTCTTTTTGGCCATGAATTGAGCTCTGGTTTTGACCATACACATAGCTCGATCACTTGACATCACTTTGAAAAAATTTGGGACTGCCCAAAAATTGAAGTTGACAAGTGAATGGTACCACTACAATCAGCTCGTCGTCCTGAATCTTATGGGCTAAGTATCTTGCAAGTTTCCTCGAAAGGCTCAATAATTATGGGCTAAGTCTCTCGTAAGTGCTCGAATGGAGTTTTACTCCCTGCTAATCAATACTATAATGGCAAAATTCCAAAAAACTTGATCCTGCCCAATGTCCTGCGAAAACTGGGCCCAGACTATAGGAGCCACAAGCCTCACTACACAGAGGGTCAAATCTCCCTACAATATCCCAACAACTAAATGTGAGTTGGACTGCAGCGGCGACAAAACCCCAAATGCTAGATATGAATGGTACAATCGCGATAGGACCTCAACTAGTGGATCTTATTGTTGCGGCGGTGACAAAACCCCAATTGCTAGATTTGAATCGTACTGCGCTAGTAGAAACCCAACTAGTGGATCTGATATAGAAAATAAGATAATGGGCGATATACAAAGATTCAAGGGAACTATGGTCACAAAGGAGTGTCAGGTGCTACAGATTGCAATATACATAAGGGTCCAACAATTGTACTCGGCCCAATCTTTCAGGGTACTAACTAAGGAAGGTTAACTGTACCCTTAGCCGTACTACCCGATTACCCTATCATATGCGCGAGTAATCTCCCTGAGTGTTTTTCTAAGTGTATTGTAGTAGAAAGACGACCAACAACTTATCTAAGGCAAGGTTTCAAGTGACCCTAGGGGACTTCTGATATTTCCAGAGGGTATGTGGAAGGCAATCCATGCGTGATTTTGTCTAATGTGCTACTACTCGAAGGGGTACCCACCGTGGTTCCAAGGGAGTCCAACAAGCATCACCACCTCTTTTATTTCATGCCTGCATGCCTCCCCAAATCCGTAGGTTTATGTGCTCAATGACAGATCCTGTGGTTTAAAGATCCTGGAACACGTCTCTAGCATAAAAAAAAATTCTGCAAAAAGTGGAGGTACCACCAGCCTTGGAAAGTGCTCTCATACCACTTGTTATTCTCTTGACCTACGATAAATTCCCGAATGCCAAATATGCAAAGAAATACAACCTAGAACAGATAATAAAATGTGAAAAATAGCAAGTATTTTATTATTCAGAGATAAAAGCAATGTTCACTTGCCTCTTCGAGGGGGCAACCTCTAGCAAAGCAGAGCTCGATTACAAAATAAGACTCAATGATCTTTCCTTTCTAATTACAACTATTTATAGCTAAATGACCTTCAATAACCTAAAATCTAGTGGTCCTTTGCATAACATAGGTTAACAACTTTATTTATTAATTATGGCCAATTTTAAATAACTAATAAGTCATCTACCTCCCTCATATATATATATATAGATATATAATCATCGTTAGTGTATATAACATTTTTGTAAATGTACTTTATGATTACAATTCTTCAATATTTAGTTTCGTTAGCATAGAAATTTTTATAAAAAATTAAACATGTGAAATTTTCATATTTTGATGGTTTTTTGAAAAGCTACATACCCAAGGAAATGAGTGAGCGGCAAGTGTCAAATTGAATGGATGGAAAATAATAACGAAAATCCTTTAAATCCAAGTAGATGTGTCCATTACGGAATTGAATTGGATTCAATTTAAAAAATTCACTTAAAAAATAATATTGTATCGAAGGAAATGTTTGGGAATCACACTTTTACAAAGAATTCCTATCAACATAGCGTTTTCATTTCATAAAGCTCAAATGACATACATATTTCTTAAAATATAAATAAAATATTTTCAAATAGGAAAAAGGTAATGTGTGATTTTGTATGTATTTAAAATAGAGTTGACATGTGTCTTTTTTAAAATATAAATAAAATATCTTTTAAATAGAAAAGCAATATCAATAATAATAATAAAACAAAAATGAATATGCTATCTATTTTTAGTTACTTGTCTATATGCCTTAATATAATTTAATGTAAAGTAATTAGAAGTAAAAAAATATGCTACTAAGATGTTTAAATCTTATACTTAAAAAAAATATTTTAACATGCGTCCCTCTTCTTCTTTTTTAATCTAAATAGAAAAACATTGTCAGCAATATTAAAAAAAAAGAATATGCTATCTTGTTGTCGCTACGACAAACACCCTCCAAAATTTGGTCTACACTTGAATTTTGGAGCCTACTATGGATCTTGAGATCATTTGTTCCATAGTCACTTTATGTTCGATCAATAAGTGTCAAAAGCACATGCTTACACATGCTCTGTTCATAACAAGTTCATGAGCACACTCTTTTATGAAAACTTGAATAGGCATAGCACATGTCCATCATGATAATGCCTATACGACATTCAAGTTGTGCCAACAGCCAATGCGCACTTTCATTGATAGTCTCTCACTTTTGGTTGTGAATGTACTTCGATTTCGGTGAGTTTTCCAAATTGTCCCTTTTGCACATATTCGCTTTCACGAGTGTCACTTTCATGTTTCTATTGTTGATTTCTCTTTCTTTCACCTTAATTAGTGTCATTTTTTTGCTCCAGCATGTGTCGCTTTCACCGTCATTTGCATATCGCAAGTGTCGTTCGCACTTTTCTCTTCATATAACAAATGTCATCTTTTGGCATGGGAAGTGTCGCTTATCATGTAAAGTGGAGTTTTGGTTTGTTTCAAAGTGTAACTTTGGTGTTGATGAGTCCTTCTAGTCATGTAGACATGTTTTACACTCATTGTCAAAGATTTATGCATTGTCACACAACTGTCGTCACTTTTGTCGCAAGGTGTACCCTTTGTGTCATCCATGGAGAGCTATGTTGTATCATTGTCGCATTGAGGACATCGTGTTGTTCTTGTTTTCTGAGTGATCAATTGTGTGTTGCCCACTATTTGAGTGTGTGATCATGATCTAGTTTTGTCTCTATTCACCTGAGCTTCATTGATCCCACAATTAGCCTTATCTGGAAAATTTCACTCTTGGGAAACTTGACTTCACTCAGCCTTCCTAAACTGCACATTGCATAGTATCAACCCTCAAGCCCTGACCTATCCTCTTGGAACCACGCATTGCACAATAATAGTAAATAACCTTGACCCTTGATCTCCAGAACTATGTAATTTGTTTCCTTGAGTCAGCCACAACTACGTAGTTTCCAACCTTAATATTTCAGCTTGATACCATGAGCCATGCAACTGAGAAATCCATGAGAATTTTCTCCCTCCATAAATACGCAATGGGAAAATTCAACCCTCGAGTCTCAAGCTTAATCCCTTGAACCCCTCAATTACGCAATCTCCCAACTTATTCTCCTGTCAGAATTGCACATAGGGAAACTCCAAGCGTCAAGCCTCAACATTGATCTCTTGAGCCCCTCAACTACGCAGTCACTAGCTTGGACTCTCAGCATTGTGCATTGGGAAAATTCAAGGCTCAAACCTCAAGCTTGACCTCCTAAGTCCCTCAACTACGTGGTTCCTTATGTCTATCTTTCTAAAATTGCGCATTAGGAGGTTGACTATGCATGTACCTTTTGTGTCACACATGGAGAGGTATGTTGTATCACCATTGCATTAAGGACATCATGTTTTTCTTGTTTTCTGAGTGATCAATGTTGTGTCTTCTATTATTTAGGTGTGTCATCATGATCTAGTTTTGTCTATGTTCACCTGAGATTCTCTAATCTATCCAGGCACTGACCTCCAAGACTGCATTGTGCAATTCTTGGAGGCAACGTCCTGTTGGCCCGAGAAACTACAAAATGTAGTTTGCTTGTTGCATGTCACTACTAACTGAAATTTCACATTACATTATTTCAGTCCTCAACATGCCAAGCTGGAATGTGCATTACGCAGTTCCAGCAGTCATTCAGCCTCCTAACAGCTCGGATTGTGCCTTGCACAGTTTTGGCAGTCACTCTCCTGACCTCCTGGTGGAAATTTTGGAACCTTCATGATTAGACACACAGGTATGTTGCAAGTCAGTTCTCAAGTTCATTTTGGTCTTTGACTAACAGATTGCTTGCCATGAGTGTTGTTGTGTCTCTAGTTATCACATGTGTTGATCTATCTCTCAGCAGCACAAGTACAATGGCTTCCAGGAGAGCAAAGTAGAAGACACTGTTCAGTGCACACTTATGGATGCAGTTGATCAAGTGTCTATGAACTTGCCTACCCATGAAGACATCAAGTTGTTCATAGACAAGGACATCAAGATTGATGGCGGCAACATCACAACAAGTAGCACCATCAACAGTAGCTCAAGGTAGCATACCAAATGCAAGGAATGCAAGAGGAAGGTTATTGAAAACACAGAGACAGAACAAAGTTGCAAGCTCAAGCAGATCCTCTTGTGATGAAAGTAGCTTTGGAGACTTAGGTTATCAGGTTACGACATGAGATGAAGGTCGTGTGAAGGTAGATAACGGAACAAAGAAAGAATTGCATGTTATAAAGCATCAACTCAAGGAAGAACATGAGATGCATAGATGAGAGAATGAGTTTCAGCGGGAACATGTACAACAAGCAGCACAACATGCACTCACGGATGAAACTACAACTATACAAGTTATAGATCCATCCCAACAACTGGCATGGAGTAGAAAAGATGAGCAGTGTTGTTGATCGCAGGCAAGGGGATTCAAAATTATCCATGTCATTGTGTGCACGCATATGATCCCACCCATTTGGCACACTCATCGAGGCAAAGACAAGGGGAAAGTCTAACTGGAGCTGAACATGTACCTCGACAAGTTGATGTGCATAGCCACCAGCACATGCTTGGAGAGCAGTGAGACACTATGCATCAACATGTTGCCAGTCCGATCACACGAAGACAACCAATGGTCGCATGCTATCAAATGAGTTGGACAGAGGAACCATATCAGTACACCCAGATGCAACGAAGGCAAGAGTTCGCTTCAGCAATATGTCACCATTGAGCACACGGACACCATCATGGACAACCAAGCTTGGCATCAGCTCGTCACCTTCAACCATCACAAGCATGTTAAAGAGTTGGTCTCACCACAACGGTCTAAGTATCAGTGATGTATTGCATGACTTGTTCAAGCCATTTTGTCTCACATGGGTGCATGTGCATTGTAATGTAACGTCTTGTTAAGTGGAAGTTCAAGTGTTGTTAGTTGAATGTAACAGTCATAGAGTAGTTGGAGAGTCGTGAGGGTAGATGAATGGTCTCAAAGGGGAATGTCAAGGGTCACCCCACCCTTTCCTATAAATAGCACATGATAACTCATTGTAGAGGCTATTGGTTAGGAAAGCTTTCGATAAGACTATCTTAGAGAGAGCTTGGACATTATTGTAACGAGCCTTGGCTTCTCCATTGTACAGAGCTAGTACATCTCTTTGGAGGAATAGGTGGTTGTGGCTGCAAAGTTCCACTATCGGAACTAGTGGTTGGACATGGATGTATTGTATGACTGGAACTTACACTTCTTAATATAACAAAGCCAACATGTTTCATGCATATGTCATATTATATTCCAACTATCTTATTTACTCTAAATGGTATATGTACCTATTTTCTTAAGCATGCATGTATGGCCTATTCTGTATGAGTATGTATGAATCTTACTGAAATTTGTTGATTGGTTTAACCATCACTTTGGAATTTTATCTCACTTTCTCTCCAGTTTGTGATGCATCTTCGCTCATGTGTTCCCTTTCAAGCCGCGAGCTACCACAGGTTTCCAAGGGGCACACTCACCCAACTCTCTGTGTGTTAGAACCATTCATGCACCTTCCTTGTCTTACTACAATTGTCACACCCTTGCTACCAACAGAGTTATCTTACTTGACTCTGTGCGAAATCTCGGTCAAGGCATTACCGTACGACCCACTATTGGGACTCCTACACCAAACGGTCTATGGCCTAATTGGGACTTCTTATTGGGGAGATCCCCTAACATGTTGGTGGGTCCAGCACTGTCAACATTTCTGGCGCTAGAAGGAGGGCCAGATGACAAGTTGTGTCCTCTCATCCTGTTTTGAACCTTTTCATATCTATCATGGATTCTTGCACTCTTCTCCCTCTGCTATGCTTTTCGAATTCTGAATCTGTTACCATCATGAGGGATTTTTTCAATCACTTGTCCACATACACGTATGATGGTGAAGGTGAAGTGGCCTAGCCTGAGTTCTTGCATGACTTTATTTCCATGCTTCATGAGGAAAATGGATGTTTTGATGAACACTCTAGTTTGTCGCTTGCATACACACTTCACGAATCTCCACATCGATGGCTGTGTAGCCTACTAGTTGACAACGTGCACTCACTTGAGCACTTATGTGATCTTGTTGAAGACACTTTATATCATTTTGAGCCAAAACATATTGACCAAAAATTGTTAAAACAATGGAAGGCTCCACAAGAATTTCTTGTGGATTTTTGGCAGCGCTTCTGTGATTTGTAATTTCAAGCTCTGAAGAGCTAGATGAAATTTTTCTATATTTGGGATCGATTTGAGTATTGCGTTAAGAAATCTGCTCATCCCAAGAAGAAGCTCGTAATCAAGCCTCACTCAACATTCTTCAGTGATGGAGCTACGCAATCACTGAAAGACACAATCACTGTCACAAGTGACTGTCCACTATCCCCTCATAAAACAGCTCCACCATTGCAGAATGATGCAGGAGATCATGCTTGCACATCTATTCAACTGTCACATCCTCCCAACATCACTTCACTTAATTTTCACATAGATTTGGTTGTGATTACATTGAGTTGTCATATGAATTTTTTACCACAACCTTCGTATTCATACTCGGATGTTCCTCCAGATGATATTGTCTTGTGTTCTTCCATTCTGGATTCTACTCTGGTTGTGAATGAGGAACAAGCCATAGATGGAGTTGGTGTTGCACAACCAACATGCGCTATCATTCATGAAGAGTATGATTGTGATCTTGAGCATCAACACTCAACGAAGGATGACTCCCTTCCATCAGAGTCTCCTCCGTTTTTTATCACTCGCAAGACACAACGGATGTCATTCCATCATATGACAATAGAGAGGATAATTTATTCATTGAAAATCCACTTGACTTTTCATCTTCTTTTTCTAGAAACGCAGAGGATGAATTTGTTCGCTTCTCGTCTACCCCTCTTTTTAATTCATTAAATCATGAGGATGGCGATGCAAACACTGATTTTTATGATCGTGGTTGTCGTGATCCATTTACTTCCATATTTGATCACGATCATGTTTCTATCACATTCAATTTTTCAAAGCCACCAGTTTATGATGATCTATCTGACGATGAAGTCGAAACACCCAAGACTTTTGAGGCACTTTAGCCTAAGCTGATGGTTATGTCAGACCCTCGCTCTCTTGGGGTTAGTTTCACTTCTGATCAGGAAATTATTCAATCACCCAAGGCTCCTCATCACTCATCTGTATGCATTAAAGATCAATATCACACACAGATCATGATTCCTCCACTCAAACTGTACGATCCCATCGCTTATGCATTGGAGGGATATTACATTGCAAGCACACGTGCACGATGCAAGTTTTCTTCATTTATTTCATTTGCTTCCATGTCGCAGTCAAGAATGTGCATATGCTTCACAACTGCATGAAGTTTCACACAACACCATGATAAGTCCACAGGTTGCTTGTCATGTACTTGCACTCACTTATGTCCTGTGGGCACCTTTAAACAAGAATTATTTTTGTCTTCATTGTTATATCTTTCTTGCTTGCTAGTCCCCACAACCGGGTTGCTCGCGGACCAAGCCTTCACCAACATGGGTCAACCAATGCGCTAGTCATTGCATTGGAAATATCACTTCATGTGAACAAGCCCATGCATTGTTAGCTTAGGATTAGGAGTAGTGTTTGCTTTCAGTTGGTTTGCTTGCATTCTTTTTTGCTTACATGTTTTGTTTTTTTTTTTTCTTCTTGTGTGTTTGCTTACTCACTTTGCTTTCTCTTTTGCTTTTGCTTCTACTTTGCTTTGTTATTTGTTTGCATGTTTTGTTCATAGGTTAGTTTCACATGAAACCATGTATGAATCTTGAAAAAAGATGGGTAAAGTACAAGACCCCTTGCACAATTATCACTACTTGGTTATTTGACACCCTGGCTCTATATGAAGAACTTGCTACTTGTAGTCCATGATACGTTGATGGAAAATATGTATTGTTTGAAGTTAACCTTGTGGAAAACACAACACTTGCGCGCCAACTAGTGTCACCTACTCTAGTCAATTGTTTTTGGGTTAACCCTTATCAACTCAGTCAAGTATAGTAAGGTGAGGGGGGAAACCTTAACAGGCACGTCAGAGGTAAAATAAACTACTTATCTGCAGGAACAACCTCTTCTGCCCTCAATAAGTCAGGATCCCTCTTCCGCCTCTAAAATGAAAAGTGAAAATTTCAAAAAAAGAAAAAAGACTAAGGAGAAAGAAGAGAAAGGCTTCTTGCATAGAGAGGTGATACAAGTAACTCCGCAGGGGTACTGACCAGGCTCTCTGGTAGTGGAGCCATGCTTGTGTTCCTATGTGACTTTGTTGTGGTACTATCTAGGCCTGTTGGCCGTGTAGAAACACCAAAGATGAAACTAAGACTCTGACGACTATACTGCTTGTCTACCAACATACCCCTTAGACCCACTCGAAACAACTGTGTTGCATTGGCTTGGAATGTGTGTCAATCGACCAAGAGCTTGGTAGATGCTACATCTTACAATCAAGCTAGTGTGAAACCAAGATGAACTGAGAACTGAACAATACTTCTAGAGATGTTAGACTTTATTTTCATGAAAAAGGTCCATTCAAAGAGCTCGAGCTCTACTAGTGTGTCGCCAAGTGTTCTAGCGGCTACAACCACCCTCCAAAATTTTTTCTTACTTCGTTTTGGAGCCTCCCTACCAGCCTTTCATAACACCATGTCTTGTTTCATCAAGTACACAAGCTTCAGAGATTTTCTTGTAGAATGATACCCTGTCCATCAGAGCTTGTTGCATTCCCCTCATAGATCGTTCTTCCAGACATGGTCCAACTACAAGCTGAGCAACTCCCTCAAGAAATTGCACAATTTTGGAGGGAAACCGGCCTTCCCTCCAGAAATTGCACAATTCTGTTTGGCAGTCTATCGGGCTCCAAAATTGCACAAATCTTCCAGTCAAGCTTCACTAATAAAATTGCTTAATTCTTCCTAGTAGGACTGCTCAGCCCAAGAATTATGCAATCTTGGGCAGCAGTGAACTGCTTTGTCCAGAAATTGCACAAATCTCCTGGGAAACCAGCCTAGCTCCCTCCTAGAAATACACATTTTCTCCCAATAGTTGAGCAGGCTTTTTCATGTGCAGTTGAGTTGATCAGTTCCCTCCGGGACTGAGTAAAACTTATTTGCATGCATGGGCTGCTCCTCTCAAGGTAACATGCAAAGGCATCCCTTGATTCAAGGATCTATTTTTAACAGCTGAAGGTTACATCCAAGGATCATCTCATAAACCTCCCGCTAAGTGTTGCTTTTCCTAGATTTGTGGCATGCACGTCACAACCTCGATCTTATCAAACCTTATCAACTGGAAACTACAAATCTCATTCCCCACATCCACCTTGCAACTCTGGAATCGCATATTGCATCCAGGAGTCGTTGAAACATTCAACTCAATTGTCTTGGGGTAAGTTTGTTGTTCATGAATTACACTGAGTTTGTGTTACCTTTTGTGTTTCGCTTTGTGTGAGTGTTGTTTGCTCGATTTCACTGAGCACTTGTTGTCATTTACATGCATACTAGCCTTTACTAGCACCGTCTCAGTTTTCATTTGCATGTCACTGCTATCGCATGCATGGAACTATTTTTGTATGGATGGTCGCTGTTGCGAAAAATCGCTTCACACACTTGCATGCTTTCTTGTTTCCTAAACCCTGCACTTGTTGTTTGCATGAATGATCATTCACTCTTGTTTGCACTCATCTGCTCATGCATTCACACTTCTCATATTTTCAGTTGCCCGCCGACTGGACTAAGCTACCTTGGCTTGGACAGTGCCTAGCCCTACTAGCACTGCGCATTTTTGGAAGTGAAGGCTTTACCTTCCCTCTAGAAATTGTGCAATCTTGCATTGCACAATTCTTGGAAGGAGTGTCATGTTGGCCCCAAAAACTGTGCAATGTAGTTTCCTAGTTTCATGTCAGTGCTGACTAAATTTGTGCATTGCGCAGTTTCAGTCCTTAGCAGACTGGGACAGACTATGCATTGCATAGTTCCAGTAGTCAGTCAGCCTCCCGACATCCCAGACTATGCCTTGTGTATTTTTGGCAATTACTCTCCTGACCTCCTGACAAAAATTGCGCAACCTTCATGATGAGTCACACAGGTATGTTGCAAGTCAATTCTCAAGTTCATTTTGGTTTTTGACTGATAGATTTCCTGCCATGAGCATTGCCATGTCTCCATGTATCGCAGGTGTTCATATATCTCTCAGCAGCACAGGTATAATGGCTTGGAGGATAGAAGAGTAGAAGACACCATTCAGAGTACACTTGGGGATGCAGTGGACCAAGTGTCTATGAACTTGCCTACCCACAAAGACATCAAGTTGCTTGTAAACAAGGACATCAAGGTATGATGACATCAACATCACAACAAGCATCACCATCAATAGCAGCTGAAGGTAGCATATCGGATGTAATGAATGCAAGAGGAAGGTTCTTGGCAACATAGGGGGAGAACAAAGTTGCAAACCCAAGCGGATCCACTTGTGATGAAAGAAAGTTTGGAGACTTAGGCTATGAGTTGACAATGTGACATGAAGATTGCATGAAGGTAGAGAACGAAAAAAAGAAGGAGTTGCATGTGTTGAAACAACAACTTAAGGAAGAACAAGAGCTTCATAGACAAGAGAATGAGTTGCAATGGGAACAAGTACAGTAGGGGGCGCAACATGCACTCATGGATGAAACTACACCCGTACAAGTTATAGATCCATCCTAGCAGTTGGCACGGAGTAGACAAGGTGAGTAGTGTTGTTGATCACATGCCAGGGGATTCAACAACATGCATGTAATTGTGCATGCACATGCGATCCCACCCATTTGGTACACTCACCGAGGTGAAGACAAGAAGCAAGACCGGCTGGAGCTTAACATGTACCTCGACAAGTTGATGCACACGGCCACCAGCACATGCTTGGAGAGAAGTGTAGACACTATGCATTGACCTATTGCTAGTCCAGTCACACTAGGACCACCATGCACATGCTATCATATGAGTTGGAAAAAGGAGCCATATCAGTGCACTTGGATGCAACGAAGGCAAGAGTTCACTTCAGCAAGATGTCATCGTTGAGCACATGGACACCATCACAAAAAACCAAGCTTGGCATCACCTCATCACCTTCGACAATCACAATCATGTAAAAGAGTTGGTATCACCACAACGGTCTGAATGTCAATGATGTCTTGCATGGCTTGCTCAAGTGATTTTGTCTCACATGGGCACATTTTCATTGTAATGTAACATCTTGTCAAGTGAAAGTTTAAGTGTCGATAGTTGAATGTAACAATCATAGAGTAGCTGAAGAGTTATGAGGGTAGATGAACAGTCTCAAAGAGGAATGTAAAGGTTCACCCCACACTTTGCTATAAATAGCACCTGATAACTCATTGTAGAGGCTTTTGGTTAGCTAAGCTTCCGATAAGACTATCTTAGAGATATCTTGGACAGTATTGTAACGAGTCTTGGCTTCTCCAATATGTAGAGATAGTACATCTCTTTGGAGGAGCAGGTGGTTGTGGTTGTAACGTTCCACTGTCGTAACTAGTGGTTGGACATGGATGTATTGTATGAATGGAACTTACACTTCTTAATATAACAGACCCATATTTCATGCATATGTCATATTTTATTCCAACTATCTTGTTTACTCTAAATGGTATATGTACCTGTTTTCTTACGCATGCATGTATGGAATATTTTGTATAAGTATGTATGAATCTTACTGAAATGTGTCCATTGGTTTAACCATCACTTTGGATTGTTAGCTAAATTGCTTTCCAATTTGTGATGCATCTACGCTTGTGTGTTCCCATCCAAGACGCATGCTACCACAGGTTTCCAAGGGGCACACTCACCCAACTCTCCACGTGTTAGAACCGTTCATGCACATTCCTTTTCTTACCACAACTGTCACACCCTTGTTATGAATAGAGTTATCTTACTTTCCCCTATGCGAAATCTTGGTCAAGTTATTACTGTAGAAACCACTACTGGGACTCCTACACCAAACGGTCTCAGGTGTAATTAGGACTTCTTACCAGGAAGATCCCCTAACATGTTGGTGGGTCTAGCACCATTAACAGAGCCATAGTCGCTACCAAAAAATAGGAAGAAATCTACCATAGTTTCTTGCACAGAAGCTCATCTGTGCAAATGGAGACTTCTAGTCACATGCACTGTTATAGAAATATTTGGGCACTGCAACCCCAATCTTATATGTCCATAAACCAAGGGCTTCTAAGTCCCTAAAATTGTTGTTCCATACCCTAAAGGAACAAGGTTAGCTTATTACATCATCTCCCAGAAGTTCTCCATGAAAAACTACTTAGAACTAGTCAAAACTCGACCATCTCACCTACTCCATGCTCAAAGTGTGATGCATCCCATCTAATGCACATGGGGGGTGCGATGCATATTGAAAAGCCCTTCTATGGGGTGCAATGGCGAGAGTAGACAAATGGAAGAGATAGTTTGCAAGATGAATGATCATGGAATCTTCTAGAAACTTCTCTTATGACACTTGCCTCTCTGAATTCGCCCAAGGATGAGTAAGAGATCATGAAATCTCCAAGTGGAACTGAGAACTATCATAGAAATGACACTAATCAAAAACCCAGAAGTTGAATCACCCACCTGCAAACATCTATATATGGATTCCTCATCCTAGAGATCCAGAGGATGGAATTTTGTATCTTGTAAGGAAGTGTTGTTGCTTTCTCTGTGGAACATCATAGTGTTGGGTGATCTATGTTTTCATGAGGTGAAGAAGGGCTTTCATGCTGGGAGGATGGCACTGGGTCAGATCAATGGGTTGTAATCCTCTCTTCTACTACTTCTATGAATAAAGCTATTTGAGTTTTCCTCCATATTCTTGTATGTCTTTGAATATTGAATTGATATATGCATTTGTATGGTCAATATATATCTGATCCTATATTGTTTATGAGTATAGATCTCTATGCTTTGATGGTATTATGCTGCTTTAACTCTACAGGTGTTCTTTGAAGAGGGACAAGTGAGGAAGGAGTGGCAAAGATCTGTCAAAGGGGAGAGGAAACAAGCAAGGAGCCAAGCGGAAGACTGAGTTTGGTACTCTATGCTTCTCTCTCATCTATTTCTCATAAAGGAAAACACAAGTAACTTTAGTTTGTTTGTTTCTAAGATAGCTACTTGTCTTAGTGGGACTAGTAGCTCTGAATGGACACTAGTTTTCCCATAACACGCACAACTCTCCATCCATGGGAGTGGAGTTAGGGTTTTAGAATCTTAGTTTTAGACCATAGCCGTTCACATGTCAGGCTTAATGGAGTGACTGGGAAACAATAGTCGCTCACATGAATCCTCCTCCGTGCAACGAGGACCTAAATGATTGAATCTAAGTTTTTTTATTTCAGTCACTGATCATAGGGTTCAATAGTTGACAGCAGACAATGACAGTTCATTACAGACTTCAGAATCAAATTTTTTAGTATAATATTTGTTGGGTTCATTTGTGGATGTTGTAGTTGTTTTTTCTAGTTAGTTACATAGATGAATATATGGATCATTGTACTCTTTTTTTCTAAATCATTTGATGACTATTATAGCTCCAAATCTCACTCTTGAGGATTGTGATGCTGCAGTTATGGCCTAGGGCAACCCCTCCTTCCAGACCTGGTCCAAAATTTTAAAAACAATGTTTTATTCCCTATACGCGACATTGCCCTGAGTTAAACGCGTGTGTACATGGGTCTGTGTATACCCAGCCAACACATATGTCTTAAAACACTTAAAAAAAATAAATCTCCTTAATTTCAGGCGGAGATCACAGGTTTTACCTATTGATTACCTATTAGTGCCCGTGGCCCAACTGTTCCCAACGAATTCCCAACTAAAAAACTACTTTGGGAGAAGTATAAAAAGGATTCAATGGGAAGGCCTAAAGGAGGAGAGAAGAGAGAGAAATATTACTATGCTGAGATTTCCCTGACCAAGTATGAAGATCCTAGTGCTTCCTCCATTTCCCCCATTTACAGGAAACCCTTGTTTCCTTGTGTGTTGATGTCTACCTACCATTTGAGATATCATGGAGTAAGTCATGGAAGGAGTTTGTTAAATGCTTGAGACTGGACGAATCCGGAGGATGATTCTACTTGGAGCCTGCGAAAGGACGAATCAGGTGAAATTATTCCTTTCTGTACTTTATTTGTCTATAATAAAAGAAACACTTGTCTTTGTTCCTGATATAAATCTTCTTCATGTTTATGATATCTATGTTATGAATCATATGTGAATGGTTGTTTAATTGCATAGCTAACTACCTTTCAATATACTATGAAGATGATTTCTTTATGATGTTTAGTCCATATACTGTTGTACTTTCTTGAATTGATTGTTTTGCAGGTTGAAGGAGAAAAAGGAACTCCTAGAGGGTTTGGACCCTAGAAGGATATTCTCAAATGTAGGACCTCGGGTATACCCCTTATCGTAGAGTTTGTTTATATTAGCATTATGGCTGCACAGCATGTGTGTTTCTCTGTATAGATAACCTTCGATCTGCTAGGGGTATCAACCCAAGACCCTAGGTGAATTTATCCCTTAACAATGACAATCTAATAAAAATAAGAATTTGATAGGGTTTTCCCTAGAGTGGGTTTTGCCGTAGTTTTTGACCAATCTTGGTGCCTCTATATGTGAATGATTTTCTTCTATTGTTCCTTTATGTTCCCCTACATTGATGATGATGATATTGTTATTTCTAAATAGTTGCATATGTTGCTGAATAATGATGTAAATCTGAATAATGTTATGATGTTATGGGGTGAACTTAATGTGTTAATGAAGAAATGCAATTATCAAAGCAAAGAAATATATAGCCCTATGTAAAATCAACATTTGTGTCACACATGGAGAGGTATGTTGTATCACCATCACATTGAGGACATCATGTTGTTCTTGTTTTCTGAGTGATCAATGTTGTGTCTTCTATTTTTCGAGTGTGTCATCATGACCTAGTTTTTTCTCTATTCACCTGAGCTTCACTAATCCCACACTTAGCCTTATCTGGAAAATTTTACTACTAGGCAGGTTGACTACACTCAGCCTTCGTAAACTGCGTATTGCGTAGTCTCAACCCTCATGCCCTGACCTTGCCTCTTGGAACTGTGCACTACACATTCATAGTGCCCAACCTTGACCCTTGAGCTCCATAACTATGCAATTTTTGCCCTCCAGACAACCACAAGTAGACATTACAAAGTGTCAAGCCTCAAGCTTATAGCCTGATACCTTGAGCTATGTAATTACGCAATCCATGAGACTGTTATCCATTCAGAACTGTGCATCGGGAAACTCCAATCCGCAAGCCTCATGCTTGAGCTCTTGAACCCCTCAACCACGAAATCTCCTAGCTTATTCTCCTACCAAAATTGTGCATAGGGAAACTGCAAGCCTCAAGCCTCAACCTTGAGTTCTTGAGACCCTCAAATATGTAGTCACCTCGCCCAGCCTCTCAACACTATGCATTAGGCATCTTCAAGGCTCAAACCTCAAGATTGACCTCCTAAGTCCCTCAACTGCGCAGTTCCTTAAGTTTGTCCTTCTAGAACTGTGCAATTATGGTCAAATTCCACTTTGGATAGATCACCTAATGGAGATAATGATTGCATTGAATTCCTCTTTTCTAGAGGACCAAAATAGACCTAAATATCACTCAAAACGAATAAGTAAAAGTGTACTTATGAAGAAAATACCACTTGTGAACATTTGACAAGGTCAGACCTAAAACAAAGTGGAAACCTTTGGAAGGCTATAAATACACGTGATCTCTACCTCATTTGGACGTCATCATAAGACACTCTTCTATCTTGGTTTTTGGCTCGCACAATTCTGAGTCCTGTCCGCGGAGGAACATGTTTGCTTTGAGGTGAAATTGCAGGGTTCAAAGCTTGCATCTCAATTTTAGGGTCTTGATCCATAGTCGCTGCCACAACACAAGAAGAAATAAACCATAGTCGCTCACACAAAATCTCATATGTGTGACTAGAGCCTTCCAATCACATGGACAACTCTCCATCCATGTGACTGGGAGTTAGGGTTTCAAAATCTTGGTTGTAGAACTTAGTAACTTGCATGTCAGGCTTAAGGGAGTGACTAGGTAGCTATAGTCACTTGCATGACTCCTCGTTTGTGTTACCAATACTTAAATTACGGAATCTTAGTTTTCTGAATATTTTTCTCAATGACCGTAGGGTTCAGTAGTTGATTGTAGATAGTGATAGTTCATTGCAAACTTCATAATCATATTGTTGAGTATAAGCTTTTTTTGGTTCATTTATGGATGATGTAGTTGTTTTTGCTGCTTAGATACATAGATGAAAATATGTATCACTATAGTCTCTTTTGTTGAATCATTCAATGACAATCTAATAAGAAGAATAGTTTGAAAGTGTTTTCCCCATAGTGGGTTTCTCCTTGGTCACCGACCAAAAAAATTGTGGGTTTTCCCTAGTCTTCGACCAATCCTAGTGTCTCTATGTGTAAGTTATTTTATTCTATTGCTCCTTTATGTTCCACTACATTGATGATTATTCTATTGTTCTTTCTACATAGTTGCATATGCTGCTGAATAATGATGTAAATATGAATAATGTTATGATGTTATGGGGTGAATTTAATGTGTTAATGAATAAATGCAATTATCAATGCAAAGAACAATACAACCCTATGAAAAATTAGCATGGTATCAAAATTGTGCTGAATAAAAGTCATGGATATCACCCACATGGAGTCAAATTTGATGGAAGCAACTAGCAAGAGAATATGGAGGAGTCTAAAAGAGTTCTAGGGTTTTAAGATATCCTTAGGTTATTTGTTTATTATGGTTTGTTGGATACTATGAGGATGATACAAGGATTTGAAATATGAGATCTAGAAACCCTAGCATGGTCAATGTGAAGATGCTCAAGCACTTGTGTCATAATTGATGAAGCTCTAGATGGTGTAGTGTCTAATAGATTTGGTTGTTGATAGAGTTGGTTGAAATATTGAAGGAAACATTGTTATATGGACAATTGACATTGATGTCTCTTGAAGGAGGGCTCAAGAGGGAGATGATCACCTCTCATTGAAGATAAGTACTTTTGAATTTGTGATGCTTCTTTATGTCTTTACTTTTGTTTAGACTTATGGATATGATTATTGTTTTGACTATTACTTATACTTCATGTATATTTGAGTATTTGTATGTTTATAATCTCCTTGATGATATGTAATAAGACGATCCTTCTTGAGGATCATTTGAGATGCAGGAAAAAAAATCTAGAGCTGGAAAAGGTTAAGAGGGACCTAATGAAAAGATCACAAAGTGTTACAAGTCAAATGAAATGATGCACATGTATTTGAATACTACAAGGTATGCATGGTTTATTGTTTCAATGTTATGTTTCATCTGTAATATTGGATGGAAAGGTAAGCCCTAAAGTATGATGAGAATGCCTCCTTCTCAAATGGTTTGGATTCATGGTTCTTATGATGAAATGGTGCACTTAATATCAAACATAATGAATTTTTTGATTCTATGAAGCTACTTGGAAATATTGATTTATGATATATTGGTATACTTTATGTTTGGCTAACATCTATCATTTTTGATATCTTGATCCCATAAATAAGGCTACAACCTTTATTATAATAGATGGTAGCTTGATACTATTGATATTGAGCATGGTATCCATGATAATAGAAGTGTAACTATGAGATTTATATTCAAGATATTTTGTTGACCATGGTTATGTTTTGATGTGCATGGAATATGGAAAAATTGAATGCCCTGACTTGATGGGAAAAGAACTAATGTTGTGATCATGATTATTCAAGTTTACTCCTATTAGTTATTTGACACTAACCCTTGATAACAAATTGATGCCATGATGAAGTAGCTTCTATCATGATGAATATATGATATAGTCTAATATAGTAGATTTTTCGATGCATGATAACATTATAGACAAATTAATGGCATGAATGAACATGACTAAAGTGGATTCCCATTCACAGGGAGAATATTTACATAAGATTCTTACTCCCATTATCATTATATATTCTTCACTGTTGAAGTATGCCTTATGGGCATGAATAATCAAATGTATGACATTATTGATCTGTAACAAAGTTTTGATATGAGGAGAGAGAAATTCCCCTTACTCTAAGCCCCAATCACATGAAATAATGCTTACATGTGTGATTGTAGCCTCTCTTCCGCATATAAATAAGGTCAAGGGTGTGACTATAGTCTCCCAACTACATAGAGGAAGGCTTGTGGATAAAACTATGGATGTTGGACATAAGAATGAAGTTCTATGTATAAAATCAGATGTTCACTTGAAGTATGTCAATCCTACAGATGTGGAGTAGACAACATAAAATTCTATGAGCAGGGAAGTTTGAATGTTAACTATAATATGAATATGTAGACTGAACTTATGTTTGCATGTAACCGAGATATGCATATATATGTGTCATTATTTTTGCAACAAGAGTTTGACATGATGCATGATAATGACTTCGAACTTTGACTTGATGTTGAAAAATGTTTTGAGCTATAGATCTCTCTATTGTAGAAATTTTGGGATTTGACCTGATGACTAATGATTTGACTTGAGGACTGATGATTTGCCTTGATGAAAATGCTATGTGGGCATAGTGACTTTTAGTGACTAATTTTGGTATTCGATAATGGTTTTGTATTCGCCTCCTCCTTCTTAGAACATTGGCTGAAGTATTGACAATTGTGATTTAGTGTGACGTAATATGACAATGATTGGATGGAACCTGCATAACTTATTTTTGGTGTATGCATTTTCATCTAGTGACTTATATTATGATCATCAAGATGACTTGATGAAATTTGGATTGATATTGTTTGATAAATGAAAACGTAATAATAGATGAAGTCATGACTTGATGAGAGCTATTCCTGTCACCTGGTCTACAAAATTTGATACAAATTATATTGATGAGTTTGATATTAGTTTTGATCTACAACAATGATTATTGTAAGGTAAGCATATTGCTTTGGTAAAGTGTTATGTTTGCAAGAAGCTTTGTGTAAATCAATCTCCCTGATCTAGATATGTATGCATTGACAATCATCTGGTGAAGCCAAGAAGATGTCTTGATCCAAACCTCTACTTCAGAAGTGTTCCTAGGTATGAATTTGATTCTGAATTTGGTTTTATATGTTGATGGTCTAATCTTGACAGGAAATGAGCCTCTGATGATCAAAGTAAGAGGAAGATGGATCATGAAGCTAAAAATAACGAATCATGGCATGACAAATCAATTTTAGAAATTGGGAAAAGAAAATATATATTGCAAAGCTATTGAAGAAGTATTAGAAAGTGGAAAGTGGACACTACTATTGAATTTCAAGAACTTGGAAACCAATAGTTGATTGAAGAATTTATGTTCCATTTTTAACACTTGTCTATATATATATGATGTGCGTGGAACTTGAGTGAATTCGTGATTGAGATGCTATTCCATGGGACGATCAATTTTTGATATGAGATATTCATTATACGATATGTGACTATGTGGATGTATTGATGAAGGTTGGGATGATTCCTGATGAGTGCATCTGGGCGTTGCCTTAGTGTGAGATCTACCATGATATTTTTGGATGAGAGGCGCATAACTTTAAGCATGACCGAGGTTGAGTATGATGTTGCTAGCATGGCTAGCTACGTGGAAGGATGAAAAATCTCCTTGGAGAGTCGTCTGAGCAGGATCTAGATATGACCTAGATACATTATGATGACAAAGAGTGGGAACTGATTGGCATAGAATCTCACATATAACTAGGACTGAGTTACCTTCATATATTGAGACAAGCTCAAGCTTGTGGTTGGCACCTCTTTGAGAGGGAGGATAACTATAGTATCCTTTTTGTGCGATATATGTATTTTTGCTCTAATATAATATTTTATTTAATGTCCTATATGAATAGGAGACAATTTTTATTGAGACCAGATATGCGTAACATGATACCTTACTGATCTATAGAGAGCATCACTGATCGAGGACACTGAGGGAGCTCTTCCCCCATGTCTAGGCTCCTAGGGTGAGGAATTGAGATAGAGGGCTCCTAGGGTTGAGGGAACTTCGGAAAATAGGATATCACCCCTATCTACTACAAATAGGGTTGGAGTAGTATCTCACCCTATCTTGGTCTTTGCAGAGTACACCACAATTGGCATCATACCCACAAGAAGGGCATGTTGTGATTGTCCCTCCCTGTCTGGCCAATGGTTTCGGGAGGTTTGAAGGCATGTGATCCTTACCTCTTGGTAAGCCAGGTATCTCATCCAAGCTCAGATCATGATGTAGGTGTTCTACCACATGACTCTTGAGGGTCATTGCTGGGAAGATCAGTAGGAAAGAGGATGGGTTGAGTAGTAGCTCCCATATATCACCGATTTCTCGAGATGGGGTCATAGTAGTAGCTCCCCCATGAGATTCTATGTTGAGATATGCCCCCCAATATGGAAGATCAGTAGGAAAGAGGATGGGTTGAGTAGTAGCTCCCATATATCACCGATTTCTCGAGATGGGGTCATAGTAGTAGCTCCCCCATGAGATTCTATGCTGAGATATGCCCCCCGGTATGGTTCCACGTTGAGATGTGCTCCCTGATGATATGCTCTTTGATGATGACGTGGGATGTATATCTGACTCCCCACCGATATGCCCAAGTAGTAGCCTACAGGAAGAGATTCTGGGTAGTAGCCTGCTGATAGATATTTCACATATTAGCTTGATGAATAGAGGGTGGTAGCTTTGGCTCCCCTTTGATGGAAAATTCTTCTTCTTTTGGATTCATGAATATTCATCATATGAGCAAGGATAATCAAGAGATGAGAAAGAATAATCAAGAGATGAATTGAGATGACAAGTGATGATATGATATGATGAGATACTTGATATTGGATATGATTTAATGACAATATACATGTGACATGATGTAGGTGGAATTCCCCCTAGTTGAGAGGGAGCTTTAAAATATGAAACTGAGGTCAAATTCCACTTTGGATAGCTCGCCTAATGGAGATAATGATTGCATTGAATTATTATTTTCTAGAGGACCAAAATCAACCTAAAGATCACGTAAAACAGATAAGTGAAAGTGTACTTATGAAGAAAAATGCACATGTGCACATTTGATAAGGTCGGACCTAAAGAAACGTGGACACCCTTGGAAGGATATAAATACAAGTGACCTCTACCTCATTTGGACATCACTATGAGACACTTTTCTATCTTGGTTTTTGGCTCGCACAGGTTTGAGGCTCATCTGTGGAGGAACATGTTCACTCTAAGGTGAAATTGCAAAGTTTGAAGCTCACATCTCAGTTTTAGAGTTTTGAGCCACAGTCACAGGCACAACACATGAATTAATCGACCACAATCACTGACAAATAAGATCATCTATGCAACTAGAGCCTTCCTGTCACACAGAAAACTCTTCACCCATGAGCTTGGGAGTTAGGGTTTCAAAATCTTGGTTGCAGACATTAGTCACTTGCATGCCAGGCTTAAGGGAACGACTAGGCAACTATAGTATCTCACATTACTCCTCCTTTGTGCAACCAAGACCTAAATGATGAAATATAATTTTTTTTTAAGATTTAGCTTAGTGACTGTAGGGTTCAACAATTGACTGCAGACAATGACAGTTCATTATAGACTTCAAAATCATATTTTTGAGTATAAGCTTTGTTGGGTTCATTTATGGAAGTTGTAGTTGTTTTTGCTAGTTAGTTACATAGATGAAGATATGGATCATTGTACTCTCCTTTGTTGAATCATTTGATGACAATATAATAAGAAGAATAATTTGAAAGGGTTTTCCCCATAGCGGGTTTTTCCCTTGTGTCCGACCAATCCTGGTGTCTCTATATGGGAATGGTTTTCTTCTATTGTTCCTTTATGTTTCACTGCATTGATGATGATGATATTGTTATTTTTACATAGTTGCACATGTTGCTGAATAATGATGTAAATATGAATAATGTTATGATGTTATGGTGTGAACTTAATGTGTTAATGAATAAATGTAATTATCAAAGCAAAGAACAATATAGCCCTATGAAAAATTAACATTTGTGTCGCACATGGAGATGTGTGTTGTGTCACCGTCACACTGAGGACATCATGTTGTTCTTGTTTTCTGAGTGATCAATGTTGTGTCTTCCATTGTTTGAGTGTGTGATCATGATTTAGTTTTGTATTTGTTCACTGAGCTTCATTGATCCCACACATAGCCTTATCCGAAAAAAATTTACTCCTGGGAAACTTGATTTCATGCAACCTTCCTAAACTGTGCATTACACATTCTCAACCCTCAATCCTTAAAATTTCCTCTTGGAAATATGCACTACATAGTCACAGTGCCCAAACTTGACCCTTGAGCTCTAGAAATGCACAATTTATTCCCCCTAGTCAACGAAAATTGTGTAGTGTCAAGCCTTAAGCTTCCATCCTGACACCTTGAGTTGTGAAACTATGCAATCCATGAGAGTTTTCTCCATCTAGAACTACACATTAGGAAACTTCAAGCCTCAAGCTTCAGCCCTTGAATCCTTCAATTGTACAATATCCTAACTTGTTCTCTTGCCACAACTAAATAGGGAAACTCCAAGACTCAAGCCTCAACCTTGAGCTCTTGAGTCCCTCAACTACACAGTCACCTAGCCTGGCCTCTCAGCATTACGCATTGGGACAATTCAAGGATCAAACCTCAAGCTTGGCATCCCAAGTCCCTTGACTATGTAGTTCCTGAATTTTGTGCTTCTAGAATAGTGCATTGGGAAACCTTAAGCCTCAAGCCCCATCCTTGATCTTTTGAGCCCCTTAATTGGCAATCCTTTGACCCTGTCCATCCCGAACTATGCATTACATGGTCTCAAGCCTCATTCCCAAACCTTGGATCCTAGAATTGCACAATCCATAGGTCAATCACTAAATCAGTCACCTAGTTCCAATCCTAATAAGTAATTTCATGAAACATGTTAGATTAGGATTTTTCAGACAGATGTCAACTTGTCATGAGTGGTTTTCAGCTGCAGGTATTCTATCTTATAATGACATCATGATGATGGAGGAAAAGGAGAAGGAGACCATGCTAGAAGACACCTATGGATATGAATAGATAAGATGATCATCAGGCTAGAAAATGAAGGAACACTAGAGTAAAAAAAAAGATCAAAATCAAAACCACTTTGAAGACTCCTTAATTTCAACCCAAATGAAAGAGGAAGAAGAAGAACATGCACCGTCTCTCATGAATACTAAAATATAGAAACAACGAGAATGGATTTACATTTCCATGTCATCATGTAGTCCATGTCATCAATGTCATGTCATATCTTATCAAAGTGTCATGTTGTCATTGGCCACATCATTTGTGGATTATGTAATTTCAATGTATATGAAATGCAATTTAAAGTGAAAGTGCAAGAGCCATGTATAGAATGTGAAAAGTCATGAGGAAGTCAAAAGGCCATGGAGAAGTCAAAAAATCATCAGTGTGGTCCAAGAGTCACAAGGGAGGTGAATGTTTACTTCATTTGTTATATATACACCCTCATAGCTCATGAAAGGGACTTTTCACCTTGTCTCCTCCTACCAGCCATTGGATAGGAAGATAGTTATTTTGGAGGAGTGACTGACTACTCTAATGCTCCACTATTGAAGCTAGTGGTGTTCACTTTCTTGAGGTATCTTAGAACTTTTACTTAATTTAGAAGCTTGTTGAACTAGCACGCTTTCATGCATATGGCATGAATATTATCAGACTATTCTTTGAATGTTTGTGATGTATGTTGTTTTCATCTGTACTAAGGAAATTGAACTATTTTTATGGTTTTGGCACTTATCTTTTTGAAAGTGTGTTTTATTTTCTTTAACAATCATTTTTTCCTTGTGAACTATTTCATTGGTTGATCAACAATTCATTCATATTTATATGCTCATTTTCCTTTTCTATATTGGTACTATTACTTGTCTTTAAAGGGCCCACTTTTCTCTTCCCTTTTGATAGAAGAACCTTGATAATTTCCACAGTTAAATATTTCACAAGGCATTCTCACTTGTTGATCTAAAAGTAACTTTGTATTACTCTCTTGTGCTAAAATTTGTAGCCAAGGAAAATCTACAAGGATACGTGGCAATTAGGACAATACTCTGAATGGGGCTCCTACTCCAAATGGATTGAGGTCTAATTGGGAGTTCACATCAGGGAGACCCCTTGGTTGATGAATTTACAGCACCATCAACAAAAATGGTGCTAGAAGGAGGGCCAGATGACAAGTTGTGCCCATTGAGTCTTTTTTGAATATCTTATCTTCAATGGTGCATCCTCAAATCATACTCCTAGTGTGTTTTACTAACCCATCCCCTGGTAGAATTTCAATACTGGATAAGCCTCTCCATTACTTGTCTCAAATCAATTTTGATGGTGATGGTGGTACATCCATTACCGATCATGCATATTTGTTCCTTAAGTTTTCTGAGAACTATGAAATTGATTGTGGAGATGTGGTTTGTATTGTCTTCTGCCTCACCCTTGAAGGTAGAATTAGCCGATGGTGTCACACTTTACGACCTAATTCCATTCATTCTCTTGAAAACCTCATCAAGGAGCTTCATTTATAATTTGATAGGTATGATCATTGAGATGTTTATAAAAGGATTGATCATCTAATAATTAAAACTAATGAATCAATTGAGGTTTTCTTTGATTGATTCCTTCACCTTTGTTATGAATTTCCCGAGGAAGACATAGATTAGGATTTCTTTAAACAAAAGTTTGAGAATTTGGTTCATATCTCTTTCCATGGTGAATCTAAACCTTCTGATGTTTTTTCTTCCCCAACTTGTGTAAATCATGAGAGACCTCTAATTTCATGGGAGGAGCCTACTTTTCGGTTTGTTCCTTTTCCTCCTCCTTTTTCAATTTCAATGTGGGTACCTTCTTGCAATGATGCTAAAGTTGGGAAACATGAAAATTAGATCATCAATCCATTACTTCAACCTTCAACCTTCAACCTTCATCCACCTCTCATGATTCAAATCTAATGGAGGAAATATTGGAATGGTTCATGGAGCCTATGGTGAAGGCTAATCCTTTCATTCCTCAAGAAGAAATTATCACTATTAACCTTAATATTGAATCTGGTCCATTAAAATTATTACTTCATCAAGGGACCTTTTCCATCCTATACCATCTAAAAACCATGACTCTTTGTACCATGATCCACTTGATTAATCTACTCCACCAACTATCTCTTCACACTCTCTTGATTTTCAAGTTGCTAGTTCATATTGCGATCAGGTACAGGGAAGTCACATTACACAGGTAGAGGAGAAGGAAAATGAAGAGACTTTTGATCTTTCTTCCCTCTTTCAAAGTCCCCCATGTAAAGATGATGCTCTTCCATTCTTGGATGATTTTGAATCCACTAATCTCGGTAGTGAATAAAATGAAATTTGTTTTCTTAATCAATCTGAAATCTTGCAAAACAATCATCATAACGATGATGACTCTGTTGATGCATGTGATGATGATGCAGGAGTATTTGGACTTAGCCAGCAATGTGAACGTTTGTTCATATTTTATGGCTAAATGAGTTGAATTTCACTGACCTAAGTGGTCAACAGTCAGTTTAACCGAGAGGGTTGGATCTCTCAAGAAAATGATATGTATTTCATTATTGTAATAGTTAGGAAATTGTCTTATTTTAGATTAAGGGATAAGTTGTTAGCATAGGTGTGTAATGGAGCTTGAAAATAGAGATTGAGTTGTTAGAATGATTAAACTAAAAGATTGAGTTGCTAACAGAGGTAGAATAGGGATACGACTCATATAATGGAAGAAATTGTAATGGAAAGGAATTGGTAGAGATGATACAAGATTGAGTGAAGCGAGAGTGGAGTGATAGAGAGGATTCCCATATTGAAACAGGGGTCTTTTATTTGCTGTAATCGAGCCAGAGGGCCAAGACTATGTAACCACTCGTATTGAATAATTGATGTTGTGTGCAGTTATGTTTTGATTCCATTGAAAACTCTCGTCTTGCCACTGTTTATTTACATTCAGAATGAATCAAGCATTTTTATCTGTTTCATGCTTTAAGTTATAAATTCAGTGTTCAAAGGATAATTATGGTCCTTAAGGTTAATAACAGTGGTTGAAGCCCGCATTAATCGCAGTTGTCGATCTAAGTCCAAACAACGGTGCGATACGATGCCAAATGTTGGATTATCCCACATTGCATCACATAGCAGTATTCATTTGCAAGGGGACAGACCTTAGGCCTTATCAAAATGTGATGTGTGATCACCGATTTATCACATTGCATTATTCCATTGGCAAGAGAATAGACCTCATGCCTTAAGAGCATGTGATGTGCGATCATTGAGCCATCGCATTGCAAATATTTCATTTATAATTGAATAAGCCTCGAGCAGTAGCGAAGTGCGATATGCAATGTTTCATGTGGAAGTGTCAGTCCCTAAGCACTTGCCCTTGCGATTTTTTATTGTGATATGTTGTGGACTGTCAAATCAATTGTGTTATGATCTATGGTGTACCGCCAAATGGTTCTATTAAAAGGTGAAATATCAATTGTCGGGCTTATATAAAGGAGATCAAAGTGGTGTAGTGAAAGGCCTAAACATAAAGGGAAAAGTTAAACACGGGACTGATTATTGATAATTTCTAGAACGATTGACCTCCTACATTATTTGTGGTATCAGAGCAGAGATTAAGGTTAATCGAAGTAAACATGCCACTGAAGAGAGGAGTTGGCATAGGTCAAGGAAGACTTGAAGCAAATGCAGTTCTACTGGAGGAGATCCAAAGTCTACGTATGAGGATGGAAAAAATTGAGACTGCTCAAAGAAGAACACCTGATGAAGGAGTTGACAATGCTAAAGAAGAACCTTCTGAGGAAGAAGAAGAGGAGGAAAATGAAACTACCAGAGTTATTAAGATGTAGGCAAAAGTAGTAGGAAAACCAAACATGGAAATTCCTATGAATGAAGGGAGTCTCAATGCAGAAGAGCTAATGGATTGGATCAGTTCATTAGACAAATATTTTGACTATGAAGAGGAAACTGACGACAAAAAGAAGGTGAAATTTGCAGTTACCAGATTGAAGGGTCATGCAACTATTTGGTGGGATGAGCTACAAACATCTAGAACAAGAAAAGGAAAGTGCACGATCAAGAAATGGCACAAAATGGTGAGTAAAATGAAATTTAAATTTATGCCTAGAGATTATCAGTTAAATCATTTTAAACAGTTACAAAATTTAAGGCAAAAAGGAATGTCTATTAAAGAATACACAGAAGAATTTATAGATTGAGTATTAGAGTAGGACATGGAGAGGATGACATGGAGAAGGTAGCCAGATATATCAATGTCTTAAGATATGAAATACATGATGAGATCGGCTTATTGAGTTTGAAGAACATTCAGGATACCTATCAAGCAGGTTTGAAGGTAGAAGAGAAGATGTTGAGAAAAAAAAATCAGAGGAATAGAGGAAGAAGCTCAGTAAGAGGTAGAGGAACTACCAGACCAAGGGGGCAACAACATCAGCATGAAGCAGGCAGTTCAATTAGTAGACCACCACAGAGGGGAGATTTTAATAGAGGAATATTTTCACCCATAGGAAGAGGCTGAGGAAGATATATTCGGTGTTACACATGTGGAGAATGGGGACATGGATGGTGGGACTGTCCTCATAATAAAATAGAAATTTAGAGGAATGTGAATGTGGCTAAGGCAAAGCAATAAACACCTCGAATCATAAAAAAGGAAGAATCCCCTGAAGTAGGAGAATCCCTGTTGTTGAAAAGGGCATTGCTTAAGGCAGAGAAAGAGATTGAAGAACTAGTGTAGAGGAAGATTTTATTTAGAACTACATGTAAATCCATAGGTAAATGTTGTAAAGTGATAATTGATAGTGGAAGCAATGATAACCTTGATTCTACAGAGATGGTGGACAAGCTAGGATTAGCGAAGACAGTACACCTTGCTCCTTACAAAGTGTCATGGTTGCAGAAAGGACATCAGATTATTGTGATAGAACAATGCAAGGTAGAGATATAGATTGGTGCATATAAGGATGTGATATTATGTGATTTAATTCCAATGGATGTATGCCCGGTATTGTTGGGAAGACAATGGTAGTTTGATTGGAAAGTTATTCATGATGGGAGGAAAAATACTTATACTCTTGAGAAGGATGGAAATAAACATACACTGCTGCCATTGAAGGATGACATTGATAAAGGAGTGACTGGAAATAGTTATGCTGATGAGTGGAACAAAGTTACTGCAAGAGGTTGGAAAAGGTGAAGAAATGCATTTTGTTGTCATATGGAGACCTAAGGTAATTTTAACTTCCACAAACTTAGATTATTTACCTGAAGAAATCAAAATTATGTTAAATGATTTTGTTGATATTATTGTGGATGAGTTTCCAAATGCATTGCCACCAATCAGGAGTATTAATCATAATATTGATCTAACACCTAGAGAAAGTTTTCCAAACAAAGCAGTGTACAGATTAACTCCTCAAGAGAATGCGGAAGTTCGAAGACAAGTGCAAGAACTGATCGGTAAGGGACTAATCAGAGAGAGTTTAATCCATGTGTTGTACCAGTAGTACTCAGTCCAAAGAAAGGAGGTGAATGGTGTATGTGTACAAATTCCATAGCCATAAACAAGACCATTATCAGGTATATAAATCCTTTTCCATGCATGGATGATTTGATGGATTTTTTGAGTGGGTCAAAGTATTTTACTAAGATAGATCTGAAGAGTGGATATCATCAAATATGAATTAGCGAATGAGATGAATGGAAGACTACATTTAAAACGAACAATCGGTTGTATGAGTGGTTAGTGATGCCTTTTGGACTCACTAATGCACCTAGCACGTTCATGAGATTGATGAATGAAGTCTTGAAGGAATATGTAGACAAGTTTGTTATTGTTTATCTTGATGATATTCTAGTTTTTAGTGAAAGTAAAGAAGAAAATCTAGAGCATCTTAAATTGGTTTTAAGAACTCTGCAGAAAGAGAAACTACTGATAAATCTAAAGAAATATAGTTTCATGAAAGAAGAACTAATTTACTTGGGATTTGTATTTTCTAAAGAAGGGTTGAAAATGGATCCAGAGAAAGTCCAAGAAATTTGGAACTAGCCTATTCCTAGGAATATATTTGAGGTAAGAAGTTTTAATGGTCTTGCAAGTTTTTACAAGAAATTTATCAAAGGTTCTAGTCAGATTTGTATACCAATTCTTGAAGCAATCAAGGAGACTAATCATTCATTCAAGTTGATAGAAGCAACAAATAGGAATTTTAAGCTGCTGAAGAGGGAAATCACAGAGAAGCCAATTTTAGCTTTACCCAATTTTGGAAAATTATTTCAAGTTGAAACAGATGCTAGTGGAGTTGCAATTGGAGCAGTTTTGAGTCAGGAACAGAGACCAATATCGTACTTCAGTGAGAAATTAAATAAAGTGAAGAAGACGTATTATTCTTACAATAAATAATTTTATGCTATTGCACAAGCTTTAAAAAAATGGAGACATTATTTGCTTCCAAAGGAGTTTATACTGCATTCTAACAATCATGCATTATAGTTCATAAACAACCAGCCGAAGTTGAACTAGAAACATGCCAAGTGGGTAGAGTTTTTGCAGATCTTTACTTTTGTGATAAAGCACACAAGTGGTAAGTTGAACAAAGTCGTTGATGCATTAAGTAGGGTAAATTTCACTATGCAATAATTAAAAGTTGGTGTTGTAGGATTTGAAGAAATGGTTAAAATGTACAAAGATGATGTAGATTTCAAAGATATATATACAGCAGTACAAAATCCAATAGTTCATAATAGAAGTCAATGGTTAGGTTATCTTATCCAAGGATTTTGATTGTTTAATAAAGGAAATAAGTTGTGCATTACCAAATGTTCTATCAGGGAAAACATAATAAAGGGGAAACATAGTGGAGGATTATCTGGTCACTTTGGACAAGACAAAACCTTTGCTCAGGTAAATTGTTTCTAGTATTGGCCAAACATGAAAACTAATGTTAAGAGATGTGTTCATAAGTGCAGGATATGTCAGCATGCTAAAGGGAGAAGCCAAAATATAGGATTGTACCAGCCATTGCCAATACCAGACCAACCATGGGATGCAGACTGCAGTTAGCATGGATTTTGTTTTTGGATTACCTAACACTCAAAGAGGGAATGATTCCATTTATGTTGTGGTAGATATATTTTCCAAGATGGCACATTTCGTTGCTTGTAAGAAGACTAATGATGCAACACATATAGCTAATCTATTTTTTTCAAAAATTGTAAGGTCACATGGATTACCTGTAAGTATTGTGTCTCATAGAGATACAAAGTTTGTAGGGCATTTCTGGAGAACTCTTTGGAAGAAACTAGGAGATAACCTTAGTTTCAGTTCAGCATACCATCCTCAAACAGATGGACAGAATGAAGTAGTAAACAAAATCTTGGGGAACATATTGAGAATTTAAGTGTATAAAAATCCTAAGCAATGGGATTTAGCACTAGCACAGGCTAAGTTTGCTTCTAATGACACTCCAAACTAAAGTACTAGAATGATTCCATTTTAGATTGTTTTTGGGATGAATCTAAGAGGTGTGTATGAGATCAGAAATTTGGGTAAATAGGAGACAAGAAGTGTAAAAGCTGAAGAGTTTGCAGAGCAGATGCAGAGACTATAAGAAGATGTCAAAGGCAGATTGGAGGAAAGCAGTGGCAAATACAAATAGAGAGCATATATCAAAAGAAGAGAGAAATAATTCCAAGTGGGAGATTTAGTGATGGTGTACTTGAGAAACGAAATATTTCCTGCTAAGGCTTACAATAAACTAAAAATGAAAAAGATAGGACCATGTAGAATTGTAAGAAAGTTTTCAGCTAATGCTTGCGAAATTTAATTGTTAGAAAGGATTGGAATATCACCTATCTTCAATGTTGCAAATTTGTATCCATACAAAGAGACAGAGATAGAGCTACAGGAGGAAACTAAAAGAGATGAAGTTCAAACTTTAAACTGGGAAGAACAAATGCCAAAGACAATTAAGAAAGAAGTGGAAGTTGTTTTAGAGAAAACAGTATCCAAAAGAACCAAAGGACAGGTTTATTTTCAATATCTAGTCAAATGGAAAGGACATCTAGTGGAGGATGCTAACTGGTTGACAACAATAGAGTTGCAAAAGTATGGAGTAAGCCATGAAAGTCTGAGGGATGATTCTTCTCTTCCCTGGGAGTCTGATACAGGAGCATCTGGACATAGCTAGCAATATGAAGGTTTGTTCATATGTTGTCGCTAAATGAGTTGAATTTCACTGACCTGAGTGGTCAAAAGTCAGTTTAACTAAGAGGGATGTATCTCTCAAGAAAATGATCTATATTTCGTTATTGTAATAGTTAGGAAATTGTCTTATTTTAGATTAAGGGATAAGCTGTTAGCATAGGTGTGTAATGGAGCTTGAAAATAGAGATTGAGTTGTTAGAATGACTAAAATAAAAGATTGAGCTGTTAACAGAGCTAGAATAGGGATCCAACTCATAAATTGAAAGAAATTGTAATGGAAAGGGATTGGCATAGATGATACAGGATTAAGCGAAGTGAGAGTGGAGTGATAGAGAAGATTCCCAGATTAAAATAGGGATCTTTTATTTGTTGTAATCGAGCCAGAGGGCCGAGACTCTGTAACCATTATTGTATTGAATAATTCATGTTGTGTGCAGTTATGTGTCAATTCCATTGAAAACTCTCGTTTTGCCTCTGTTTATTTACATTCGGAACGAATCAAGCATTTTTCTCTGTTTCATTCTTGAAGTTATAAATTCAATGTTCAAAGGATAATTGTATTCCTTAGTGTTAATAACAGTGGTTGAAGCCTAAATTAATCCCATCCGTCGATCTAAGTCCAAACAATGGTGTGATATCACACCGACCGTTGGATTATCCTACATCGCATCACATCACATCACATCACAATATTCATTTGCAAGGGGACGGACCTTAGGCCTTAACGAAATGCAATGTGTGATCATTGATTTATCAAATCGCATTATTCCATCGACAAGTGAATAGACCTCAGGCCTTAAGATCATGTGATGTGTGATTGCCGATCCAACACATTGCAAGTATTTCATTTATAATTGAACAAGCCTCAAGCATTAGGGAAGTGTGATGTGATCGTTCATTAATTCGCATCACAATGTTTCATGTGGAAGTGCCAGGCCCTAAGCACTTACCCTTGCAATTTGTGATTGTGATATGTTGTGGACCGTCGAATCAATTGTGTTATGATCTACGGTGTACCACCAAGCGGTTCTATTAAAAAGTGAAATATCAGCTGTTATGCTTTTATAAAGGAGATCAAAGTGGTGCAACGAAAGGCCTGAACATAAAGGGAAAAGTTAAACGTGGGATCGACTCTTGATAATTTCTACAACAATTCACCTCCTGCATCAGATGATGAATGCCCAAGTGCACCAATTGATATTTCGGTCTCTCGTCTAGAATACGATTTGGTCAAAGAATATGCTCTTATCGAACTTCCTCTTCATCTAAATATCCCTTGTTTTCTACTGTTTGCGATGTGTCTACCTACAATGAATATACTCCATGCTTTTCAAGTTCCTCCTCTGATGAGTTTACTTGTCAAATGACACAAGGTAGTGAGGTTATCCATGATGAAAAGGAAAAAAACCAAATCATCGAACATTCTTTCCATCGCTCATTACCTCATTTTTTTCATAAGAACAACTCTTCAAATTAGTTTTCTCATGAAATTTCTCTGACTCATACATCTCTAGATTTTCTATCAACAAAATCTTTAGAATTGAGCAATCTAGTTGTCTAAGTTGTAAAATCTAGTCAAATCAGTGATAGAGATGGTTTCCATCCAATTGGTATTCATCCTATTGAAATTATTGGTAGAAACTATCCACATACCTTCCATTATCTGATTCAATCTTCAAACTGTAATTTTATAATCCATGAAAGTTTTGGGACTTGTTAGGAAGTTAAGGCTCTTCAATTCTATTAATGGTTATCGCAAGATCTCGCGACTCTAGTAAAATCCCTTAACTAAGTCAGATCTTCTTTTGCACGCAAAATATGTTTCTTTACATGAAATATATTTGGTATTTTGGATGTAGTCTTTCAAACTTTCAAGATTTGATTTCTGATCAGATTCAAGATCTTATTTCAGTTAATTCATCTCCATGTAAAGCTCCTTCACTCAACTCAGGTTTGGAATGTATATCCCTCATGGAATCATGGAACTACAAAGTTGATCATTTCAAAGATCATCTTTGGCTGAAGGAATCATTTCTATTAGATGAATTTAAAAATAGTTAGCCCTTGGTTTTTCTTACAAATGTTATGTCGTGAATCATTTTCTTCATCGCACTTGAAATCCTCTTGAGTGATAATGAATGCATGAGTTGTTTAGCAAATCAAAATTTTCTTCACTCATTATATCCTAACAGGTCTCATGTATTGGCATTCCTTTTCACTTATTTCAATGATTATGATATCAATGTAGTGTATAGCGAGTTACAAGAAAATGGTTTGTTACATTCATCATGTGAGGAAGATGATTCTATTATTTAGAGTATTTGTGACACTATTCAGACTGCTCTATATTTTCTATCTACTGAATGAGAATCTCATGCTGTAATCAGTCCATCTGATCATCATGCTTTCTTTAGTAACTATCTTTCAACTTATCATTTTATCACCAACATATCAGATGACAATTTTTCTACATTCTTTAATATTTATGGTTTATCACACTATTCATATACTTGTTAAGGAGTTGAGGAACTTTAGCCTTCACTCATGGTTATGTCAGGGCCTCACTATCTTGGCAAGTCTTTTGAACATGATCAAATTCATTTTCCCTTGGAAGATTCTCATCATGATCCCGTGCTTTTAATTGAAAATTCATATTTTCAAAGATTTCAGGGTTTTCAAGAGGACTATTTCTAATTCCATGATCTAATCACTAAGTGGTTGGAGAAATATTCCCTAGCAAGCTCGTTGCAAATAACATCTTTTGATATTTCCTCATGCTTTCTAAGGAGTATAGTGCAGATGAAGGTACATTCGCAAGAATATTCTTAGCTTTGCTTAATTATGTGCATAGAAAAGGTAAGAATTTAAGTTGGTTAGAAGTAGTGGTTGTGATATATCTTTCTGCTGATATGCAAGACCTTCAATTTTTTGTGCAAGTTATTCAAGCTTTTATCTTTTCCATTGCATACTATTTTATATTTGTTTTAATTGCTCCTATATTTCTGTATGCAGTTCAAGAGCATCTACGGTGGCTACAATGGAAATTTCATTATACTTGGCCCTAACCTTCTATATGGTTAGGTTAGGACTAGGTCTAGCTAAATATTAGTCTCCCTTATGTACTCATCCCGCACTTGCTTTATGTACTCTTTCTTGTGTTAGCTTGCTTTTGTCTTGCATCTTGTTTTTAGTTTCACCTCCATTTGCTTTTTCCTTTTTATTTTGTTTTCTTTTTGTGTCTTGTCTCTTATTTCATTTTGTTTAATAAGACTTCACATGAAGGATGTTCCCTTCGGCTCGAAACATAGTGTGGAAAAATAGAAGATGTCTTTGTGACACTACAACATTTGGCTAACCTTCAGTCCTTCTTCTCCATCTTAGTTACACCTTTTTGGTCGATGATGTTTTGACGGAAAATATGATCCTTGCATAAGGAAAGCTTTGTGTCGAACAATGATATACATATCATTTCTAGGAGCCTCATTATATGCTCAGTTCTTTATGTTTCAGTGTTTTCCACACTAATCCGATCAAGTAGAGAAGGACAAGAGAAAAATATAACTGAGCAAACCAATATCAAAGTTTTATGTATGCTTCTCTGAAGGAACAACCTCTTCTACTCTCCATAAGTAAGGATCCCTCTTCTGCGCATGAAATATGATAAGTGCAATGCAAAATCCTCTATAAATAAATAAGAAGAGAAAGGCTTCATGCATAAAGAGCTGAAGCAAGCAACTTTATTGGGGTACTATTCAGGACCACTAGCAACGGACCAATGCTTGTGTTCCTGAAGTGACTCCGTTGGGGTACTGTCCAAGCTTGTTGTTAGCGGAGCAACACCAGAGATGAAAAAATATAATATTAATATTTTAAGCTTGTGAATAACATTACCCTTCTCTTGATTCAAAACATTGTGATATAAATGTCCTTATGATTGTATTCAACTTAGAAAGGATGAACGGGACTATGTTTATAAACGGGGTAAGTGGGGAAGCCAAAGTAACCTGAAAGGTGAATATATCCTTGCTAAGAAACTAGACACTGCACATAATATTCGACCAAGGCAGAGAAGCTAGAGTCCTTCCAGTGTGTCGCCAAGTGGTGTCGTTGTGACAAACACCCTCCAAAATTTGGTCTACACTTGAATTTTGGAGCCTACTATGAATCTCGGGATTGTTTGTTCCATAGTCAATTTATGTTCGATCGATAAGTATCAAATGCACATTATCATGAATGTTCAGTCTGCAACAAGTTCATTAGTGTGCCCTTTTATGCAAGCTTGAACAAGAATAACACAAGTCCATCAAGATTTTTCCTGTGTGATGCTCAACCTATGCCACAAATCAGTGTGCACTTTCATTGACAATCTCTCAGTGAGTTTTCAACTCTTTCGCTTTTGAATACCTTTTCTTTCATGAGTTTTACTTTTATGTTTCGACTATCAATTTCGATTGCTTTCACCTTAATTAGTGTCATTTTCATGTTATATTTTTTTCTGGCATGTTTTATTGTCACCATCGTTTGCATATCACAGGTGTTGTTTTCACTTTTCTCTTCATATAGAAAATGTTGTTTTTGGCATGGAAACTTTTTCTTATCATGTAAAGTGGAGTTTTGTCTTGTAAGAAAAGGTAAATTTGGTGTTTATGAGTCCTTTTATTCATGTATACATGTTTTACACTCATTCTCGAATATTTATGCATTATCGCATAAGTGTCGTCACTTTTGTCTTAAAGTATACATTTTGTGTTGCACTTGGAGAAGTATGTTGTAACACTGTCACATTCAGGAAATCATGTTTTTCTTGTATTCTGAATGATCAATGTTGTGTCATCCATTGTTTGAGTGTGTGATCATGATCTAGTCCTGTCTTCATTCACCTGAGCTTCATTGATCCCGCACTTAACCTTATCCAAAAAATTTCACTCCCAGGAAACTTGACTTCACTCAACCTTCCTAAACCCACAAACCCTAACCTTACCTCTTGGAACTATGCACTATGTAGTCATAGTAACCAAACCTTGACCCTTGAGCTCGAGAATTGTGCAATTTCTTCCCTCTAGTCACCCACAACTCCGCATTGTTCAATGTCAAGCCTCAAGCTTCCAACCTGACACCTTGAGTTGCACAATTGCATAATACATGAGACTATTCTCCCTCTTGAAAAAAGGATTGTGAAACTTAAGGCCTCAATCCTTAGGCTTCAACCCTTGAACCCCTCAACTACGCAATATCCCAGCTTGTTCTCTTGCCAGAACTGCACATTGGGAAACTCTAAGCCTCAAGCCTCAACCTTGAGCTCCTGATCCCCTCAACTGCGCAATCACATAGCCTAGCCTCTTAGCACTCCGCATTGGGAAACTTCAAGGCTCAAGCCTCAGGCTTGACCTACTGAGTCCCTCAACTGCATAGTTCCTTAAGTTTTTCCCTCCATAACTACGCATTAGGCAATTTCAAACCTCAAGCCCCAACCTTGAGTTCTTGAATGCATCAATTGCACAATCCTTTGACCCTGACCATCTTGAACTGTACATTGCACGGTCTCAAGCCTTAGTACTAGACCTTGACCCCTAGAACTGTGCAATCCTCGAGTCATGTCGTCGTTGGCCACATCATTTGTGGATTATGTAATTTCAATGTATATGAAATGTAATGTAAAGTGGAAGTCTAAGAACCATGTATAAAATGTGAAAATTCATGAGGGAGTTGAAATGTCATGAAGAAGTCAAACAGTCATCAGGGTAGTCCAAGAGTCGCAAGGGAGGTGAATGCTCACCTCATTTGTTATGTATACACCCTCATAGCTCATGCAAGGGACTTTTCACCTTGGCTCCTCCTACTAGTCATTGCAGAGGAAGATAGGTTTTCTAGAGGAGAAAGTGATTGCTCTAATGCTCCACTATTGGGGCTAGCGGTGTTCACTATCTTTATATATCTTGGAACTTTTACTGAATTCAAAATCTTGTTGACCCAGCACACTTTCATGCATATGTCCTGAATATTGTAAAACTATTATTTGAATATTTTCAATGTATGTTGTTTTCATCTGTACTAAGGAAATTGAACTATTTCAATGGCTTTGGTACCTATCTTATTGAAGGTGTGTTGTATTTTATTTAAAAATCCTTGCTTCCTTGTTAACTATTTTTCTCATTGATCAATGATTCATTCATATGTATATGCTCGTGTGCCCTTTTCTAGACTAGTACTACTACTTGTCTTTAAAAGGCCCACTTTTCTCTTCCCTTTTGGTAGAAGAACCTTGATACTTTCCGCAATTGAACATTTCACAAGACATACTCACTTGCTGATCTGAAAGTACTTGTTATTACTCTCTTGTGTTGAACTTTGTAGCCAAGACAAATTTACAAAGATACATGGTAGTCAAACTGATACTCTGGATGGGGCTCCTACTCCAAACAATATGAGTTCTAATTGGGAATTCAAATTGTGAGACTCCTTTATTGAAGGATTTCCAGTACCGTCAACATATCTGTGTTTAGTTATCTTCCTATATGACATAATATAAAAAAAATTCTCTCAATTTTCACAAATTTCACGTTACTTCAATAACCAATTATGTTGCCTCAGGGACATTATGTAATATAATTTAATGTAAAGTAATTAGAAGTAAAAGAAAAATGAGAGTAAGATGTTTAAATCTTATACTTTTAAAAAATATTTCAACAATAAATTGTTTGAATATCTATGTTAACTAGTTTATGTCAATATCAACTTCATATATATCTATATATAGAAAAAAATGTTAAAAAAAAAAAATTAATGT
>APFE031628530.1:0-40912 GCA_000404065.3 Pinus taeda
AGTTGCAGATATGTTATCTAGACCCATTATAAATGCATCTACTATACTTAAGCATAATTATGTGTTACATGAAAGTTACATTGAACAATATGCTCAAGATATAGATTTTAAAGATGTATATGCAACTTTAAGTCAAGGCAAACGAGTAGAAGAATTGGATTATCATGTTAAGGGCCAACTCTTGTATCATTGTGGGAAGCTATGCATTCCACAAACTGAAAGAGTAAAGATAATTCGAGAAGCACACACTTTTCTAATATCAGGTCACTTTGGGGTAAGTAAAATGGTTGCACAGCTGCAAAGATTTTATTACTGGCCAAAAATGAATGAGACAGTTTCTAGATATGTATGAGGGTGTACCATGTGTGCTAAAAGCAAGCCCAGCAACAGAAAACTAGGCTTGTACACTCCACTACCAGTTCCTTCTCATCCTTGGGGAAGTGTTTCCATGGACTTTGTCGGAGGACTGCCTAAATATAGGAAATTTCATGCCTATTTATATGTTGTTGTGGATAGATTCAGCAAAATGTGTATTTTGATACCCTATAATAAGCATATTACAACTGAACAAACTGCAAAGTTGTTCTTTCATCATGTATGGGTTTGGATTACCCACTTCCATTATATCTGATCGAGACACCCAATTTGTTGGGAAGTTTTGGTCGACTCTGTGGGAACTAGTGGACACCAAACTGAATAAAAGCACAACCTTTCATCCACAGACAGATGGCCAGACAGAAGTGGTCAACAGGACAATGATCCAGTTGCTCAAATGTTATTGCAACAAGCATCCCAAACTTTGGGATGAACATTTGTGTTATGTGCAGCATGCTTACAACCGAGCAAAACATTCTTCTACACAGAGATCTCCTTTTGAGACCTATTTTGGTTTTACACCAAGATCTCCCTTGGATTTTGTCTTTGGTAAAGACATAGCAGTTGATGGACACAGTGATGTGGACAAGGCAACCAAGTTCATTGAACAAATCCAAGAGATTCACCACGAAGTACAGGAACAACTGGAAAAGAGCCAAGCCAAATACAAGGCAAGGCATGATAAGCATTAGATGGAGCATAGTTTCCAAGTTGGTGATCAAGTCTGGCAGTATATCAACAAAGAAAGAATGCAAAGTGAAGGTAAAAAGCTAAATCCAATAAGGTATGGACCTTTCAAGATACTTGAGAAAATTGGTGAGAATGCTTTTCTCCTTGATTTACCAGCTTACATGCACATCTACTCAGTGGTTAATGCAGACAGCTTGAGACTATTTGAACCTTCATTAATTGAAGATCCCAAAGAGTAGAATCAATTGCCTTCTATTGATGATCTGTTATCTGAATATCTCAATGAATTGCAGGAAGGCACAGTTCTAGACAAGAAGGTGAGGGCAATGCGTAGGGGAGATGTTGAGTACCTCAGAATTGGATTCAAGGGTTCAAAGCCAAGTAGTGCAAAATGGGTAGAGATTATACAAGTGAGGCAGCTATACCCTCACTTAGTCGCTGCTTGAAAACCAACTTTCGGTGGTCCAAAAGCTTTTTCAATGGGAAGGTCATGATTTGAATTGGATCCTTAAACATTCTCTAAGTTTCCATGACTGTTTCAAATTATGTCAAGCTTCAAATTCTTATGGATATCGAGCTTATCAGAAATAACCTCTAAACAATGGCAATTTGTGGTCAGCACGGAACAATGAAGACCCTCGGTCCAAGCGCGCATACCATTTGCCCATGGTGACCGCGCACTGGCACAAGTTGACAAACGGGAGGTAAAATAATAGAGGTAGTTTCTAATACGCAATTAGTGCTAAAGCACTAATCGCGTATCGCAGGGCGTCCCCCTTAGTGAAGGAAAGCCCCCAAGCGCTCGATCATGAGGAAAGCATAAAACTGTACGGAAATGGCCGATTCCGTCAGAAGGCAGGTCCCATGCTAAAACCAGTAGGATATCGAAAGGGCTTCAAGCAGTAAGCGGGTTCGACCGAGTCCCGCCCAATGCCATACACTGGGTGACATGCGTTCGGCGGATGAGAGAGAAAACCACTCACATTGGACGGGTAAAGGTTAGGCTACTTACCCGCCCGATATGGACGGAGACAGTAGGATCTTGAGGCTCCATATCAATGGCGAAGAAATGATCCGATGGATGACCGGATTCGATGGGGGAATAGGCTGAGTCATATTGAGATTTGAGGTCCGATATGACTGATAAGTTGGCAGAGGAATTAGTTTTGTGGGAAATCTTGGAGCAATGGAAATAACAACCGTTCAAAGAAGACTAACACTCAGTTCGTGAGAAAACAGGTGACCACCTCTCTGTGAAGCGTTACATGGTGATGATGACACAGAGCAAGGGAATTCAAGCAAACAGAAGCAGGAGATCTAAAGAGTCGGGAAGCAGAAATGAACAGTTAGAAGTAGATTGGATTTAAGCCATGAGTAGACAGAGAGTAAGGAAGAGGCAGAAAAGAGAGAGAAGCAAATTACAGAGAACAGAGAAGTCGAGCTGACCTGCAAAGCGAAGGAAGCATCGAGTAGACAGAGACAGAGAGAGTCTAAGAGTCTGTGAACTCCAAAGAAGGCTTAAGAGGTTCAAGCAACTCTTTTGTGTATACCTGTCAGGTATTGAGTACCAAATCGGACTCATACCACTGAGACCAGTTGAGGTTGAGATTCAGTAAGGAGAGTTGTGAACTCTAGAGACTTGGAGAATCCAAGTATAATCCTACTGATCATCATCTGTTAAGTGAGACTCAAATTGAGCTCCTTATTGTAAAAACTCTGCTTTAAGACACAATAGAAAGGCCACCACTAAAGGATGGACCAGGAGACGTAGCCCAGGAGGATTGGGTTAACTCCTTATTAAACTTGTTGTGTTTATGCGTTTGCTTACTGTGTTTCTCTTACTGTTTCAGTGTCTGTGTATTTCGTAATATTATCGATCCATTGCATAAAATAACATAGGCACACCCTAACACATGAGTCTGTAATACCTTCATTAATTCTCTAAGGTCATTTACAGGTGATTTCAAATCAATGTCCATATTGGCAGTCGGAGCACAAGGCATATTGGAGATCGTAAGTCGGGGCAATCGGAAAATCGGCGATCATCATTTTACAAGGCATGGCAGGGCGATCACATTTCGAAATCATTAGGATTGCGAGAAAAAACCTTTAGTCTTAAAATGTCAAGCAAGGCCAAAACAAATTTACAAAGGATTTTCTTGCAAAAACAAAGAAGTTCGAGCCTTTTTCTCTCTCCTCCGAAAGGGATGCATGGCAGCAAGAGATTGGATCCGATAAGGGATGTGTGGCAATCAGCGATTGGTTTCAATATAGCCCACATGCTGGCTAATGTCACCATGACGTGATCGTACGATGGACACGTGGCAGGAAGATTTAGCATTTTCAGGGTCAAAAATGGGTGACACATGTCACCATTCATAGGGTGACACGTGGCAAGGATGATGTCATGGATCAAAAGTTAAGGCGTGTTGTGCATTATAATGGAATCTTCGATTGGAATTCTCTAATTAAAAGCTCTGATAAGGGGGATGGAACGTGGTCACATGAATCATCATAGGACCAGGGGCTTAGTAGAAAGGTGATTGGAATTCGGTGATCGATGGAGGCATATTGTACATAACATTTAAAAATGTCGATTGAGAATTGCTGGGAGAGGAGCTCTGATATAGGGGCTAGCCCATGGCTATGAGGAGCACAAGGAACTAAAGGTTGGGGCTGACCATCAAGGGTTATTGCATATCAGCGTTCACAATTTTTGGGGTGTGAGTGCAAATGAAACACTATAAAATTACGGATTGCAATGTTCTAGTACCCTTAAGGGCCCAGGCACATGTGTTATGGTTTTATGAGTGTTTTAAAGTATAATGCAACACTTCAAAGAATTGACCCTCTTCTTAGCCAAAGGATTTTAACATGCAAAGAAGCTTTGGCCCTAAGTTTTCACTTGAGCCCCAGGGGCTAGGCACATTGGAGATTTCACAGCCCGCATAGTATAAGTGTCACACAATGAAAACCTCTTATTGAAAGTTCTGATATCGAGAATTGCACATGATTTTCTGGTGTAAAGAGCTCATTCATCAAAATACTTTATAAAGGAAAAAATAGTCCCGACCAACAAATAAAACCCTTAGAACCTTACGAAATAACACCAGGTCACAAACCTTGATCTTATGCGAAGAAATACAGGAAAGGGTCTAAACACAAAATGGCTAAGGTAATGTTTCTTAAGTGAATTTCCTATGAGACAAAAGCTCTGAATTAGCATCATGACAATATTGCAAGGTTTAAAGGCTCCCATTATGAAATAATTTGAGGTGTTAAAGCATGAATGGATCAGCAGTTGTTGAATCACGAGAAAGGAGAAACATAATGTTTTGTATGGATAGTGTTGCGAAAACAACTACAACCACTCAGATTTCAAGGAAGAGGATCAGTATTGAAAAAATTGATTTCCTATTATTAAGGCTCAAAATTGTCAATGGAAACAAATGAGAAAGGAGAAGAAATTCCAAAGGGACCTATTTTGATAAGAAGAAATGCTTAAATCACAAATGGACCTTTTCTACTTTCAAGGAAGTAGTTCACCAATTTTTTGTTGCCTGAATAAAGCATATTTCTTATAGATATTGTAGGACATACAAAATCTCTTAGTTCATCTTTTCATTCATGAATGTGGGAGATGTTTAATTTATCTCTATCTCTGTAATTAAGTCATACCTATTATTTTGCAAAACTGTTATGGAAAGCACTATTTAAACTATTTATGAATATGTAACCATGGTTGGAACTTGTATGAAGAAAGGTTGTATATTGATGTAAGTTGTACATTATACTGAAAAAGATCAATTTGTAGTAATACAGAGAGCTTTGTTCCAAGATTCTCATGTCAAGCAATCGGTGATGTACTTTCTCTTGTGAAATTATTTTTTCTCTTAATTTGCCATATGTTGTCTCTCTTTATTGATTCAAGAAGATTAAGGGTCGAATTTACTTAATTGTACTCTACTTTGGCTTGTAAAAAATATAAATGTTTTATGTCTGATGTTGAATATAGAATTCATCTCAGTATGCTCTATATTTAATTGATTCTTAATCATATTCATCTTTTTCAATCCACGGACACTCTATAAGATCCACAAGATTTCCTATCTTGCCCTGTTACAACTGATCTATTATTTTGTGATTAATTTCCTAAAAGTTTCATGACTCCATTCCCAATGGACTTTCTTCGAAAATTTTGACCAAATCTTTGAAAAATCCCACCTCACACTTTCATAACTAGCCTAATATCTTGAAAAAAAATCCAAATCATATTGGGAGATCCCTCCCTAAAGTTGGAAGGGCTAGATCCCAGCTTTCAAAGTGGTTTTCTAGTTACCTCTGGGTTTCTCTCCTTAGCCTAGAGAAATTACGGAGTGATAACACTTCACAGAGATCAAAGAGATGGTGGTAGGCAGTGCTACCTCTGGTATCATGTATAATTTATTACCCAAAGAAATAATAATTGTGTGAGGCCTAGAATCATACACAACATGATGCTTCCACAAGTATGGCTAGCCTAATAATACGTCACAAAATTCAAGAGGAGCAACATCACACAGTACCTCATCTGTGAAGGGCTTGATGTTGTAGTGAAGGCAGCATTGTTGGCTGACATGGAGATATCTTCCTTGTTGAAGCCACTCGATGAAGTATGAATGTGGGTGTGGTGTGGTTGGTAGACCCAACCACTTCACAACCTCTGCTGATATGATGTTATTTTGGCTTCAGCTATCAATAATGAACTGCGGCAAAGAACCCTTCACCCACATCTGTGATTAGAAGAGTTTCTCCCCTTCCTCTGGATATTCGAGCTCAATCTTTTGTATCTTGGTGGTGGAAATGGTAGCACTAGGCTCTGCATCAATAATATGCTTCCCTTTTTCATTCCACTTGTCAGGTTCTAACTCAGAGTCGGAACATGCATCTGAGTCAGAAGTTTTCAACACGGCCACTAGTGACTGCTTGGCTCAACATTCACTTGTGTTATGAGTGGGGCTCTTATGGAACTCACACCATTTCCCTGTGTCATTATTCATTTTCATGGTTTTTTTCTTTGCTTGCGGCTTCGATGGGTTGTCCTGAGTCACCCCACCTTGGCTTTTTCCTTTATTTTGCGGTTTGGGGGTGCCTTTCCCTTGCTTCAAATTTGTAGATACAAATTCTTGATTCTTCTGTTTAAATTTATGCTCGATATTAACAGTGAAATGATAGGAAGCACCAAGCGAGGAAATGTCTAGGAACTCCATCTCGTTCTAGATTTAATTGTGTATACAACCCTAGTACTTGAGTACCAAATGCTACTCAGAATCCTTGGTACCCAACATCGTGCTAAGGGTATGAAAAGTTTTTGTGAACTTTGGCACATGTTGGTTCCTTCCCTACTGTAGCGTGGTCCACTTTATGTATTTATCTCCATAGCATTTGATAGGTTAATATTGTTCCTTGATGGCATCTCTGAAATAATTCCAAACGGGTGCGATTAGAAATAGTGAAGGTTCCCTCTCATCCTTCTGTTCATAGTAGGTTTCCCACCATTCCTTGACATGGGGGGTGACTTTGAGGAGTGAAAAAATAATATTTTCCCAATTGGAAAAATCATGAACTGAAAAATATCCTTCCAACATATTTAACCATCTATCTATGGCGTTTGCATCTTTTTGGACTTCAAATATGGGTGTTGGCCCTCAGTTTTGGTCTATTTTTGCTTAAGGAAACTTACTTAATCCTTATATTTTCCATCCATTTTCCATCACATCCATCTCATCTTGATGTATTTTATGCATATTCAGGTGTTTAATTTTAATTTTGCAATTTCTAGAAGTTTTTATGAAAATTGAGTTTCAAGTGCAATTTTGGACTAAATCAGAAATTCCTGTAATAGCTATGTGGATGACATGTTTACAGGACACTTGGGCTTGAGCTAGATGCATGAATGGAAAGCTTGGGAACTAGGACTGAGCTAAATCTACTTGGTTCGGTCAAAAAAAACTTTATTAGGCCCGATCAAGGTTGGTCAAACATGACTAATCACCAGAAAATCCCTAGGAAATAGGGCAGTTTTGAGATTTTATGGGATTGACCATATTTCTTGGTATGAATTGGATGAGTTCGACCTAGATGGGTGGATATGAGTAGATATGAGTGTTAGAGATAATATAGATCAATTTGTTTCACAAAACCTCTATTTAAAGCCCAGACTTTGATGGCTTATGGATGTAATTTTATGTAACTTTTGTATAGTTTTATGCTGAGACACTTTGGAGTTGGAAGCTAATTTGAAGAACCCGCTTCATTTCAATTTGTTGTTCATGCTTGGTTGATTTACTGAAGTTGTTGTAGCTGATATTTCTTTAAGTGTGCAAGGCAAGGGTGGAGGACCCCCACACCAAGCTAAGTGCACTTCTTGGTTCAATTTTCATAGTTTTCATAAATTAGTTCTTGTTTCAAATGTATTTAGATGTATGATGATTGCTGAATGAATATTGGTTTAATTCTAATCTAAATATGAAGGGACACACAGTAATTTAAGTTAAATTCCCCTTCTATTTGATCTTGAACTAAAACTAAATTTCATTCTCCATTTCTTATTCGAAGTTATTTCTGCATTTCTGGTTTGAAGCAATGGTGATTGTGATATAGTAGGGTTGTGAAGAAGGACAATCTGGACCTCCTTAGTTAGGAGCCTCTTCTTTTACATCATCTGCATCATAAACCATTGTTAATTAGTGCTCTTAGATTTATCTTCATGAATGTAGTATTGTAGGGAAGGACAACCTGTTTCTCCTAAGTTAGGAGCCTCTTCCCTCATATATTACATAAATGAATTAGAAATTGTTAAAATAGGTTTATATTTGTAATATGTACTTCTCTAAATTTTCAAATTTTATCTTCTAAACTTGATTATATCTGATGTCCATATACTGTGGATTTGCCTCCAAGTTTTACAAACCTAGATTGATAATTAAATACTTGTGTTAATTTATGTTAATAAATTAGCTCAACATTTTGGTGTCATTGCCGGGGAGGCAATTATCAGCATAGTCAAATAGAAGATAAACAAAAACACTAAAAATTTAGCTAGTATACATTTCTCTTAATTATGTTTCTTTAAGCCTAGAAATAGAGATCCTAAAATTAGGTTTCCAAAACAAAACCCCCAACAAAAACATAAAATCAAAAAAATAACAACCAAATCCATTTGCAAGACAAGATCTAAAAAATTATGTTAAAGAATAGGCTACAACACTACTCCATTCTTCAACATTCTTTCTCATCAAATCTTTATGATCAAATAAATTTTCATTTCCAAAATTTCATTAAAGTATATTTTTCAAATTTGGATATGAGTTTACTTATGATCTTGTTATGAAAATGGATGCACTGGAAATTCTCTTATACTTGAGAGAATGAATTATTTTTCTAAAATAGAATAGGATAGGATAGAATAAATAAACAAGTAGAATGAATTCACAATAAAACTTCCATAATAAATTTGTTTCAAACTATTTCTTCAAATCATTATTCAATATTCATTTGAAAGGACTACGTGGCAATGCAGTAAGAACAAGCCTATTTTGGGTAACCATATATGATCATTCTGAAATCATACATACCTCTTGAAATCTAGTTTTGGAATCCATTTTGAAGTTTTCAATTTATATCACAAATAAAAATGTGATCAAAATCAAAACTAGGTTTCAAGTGAAATGTTGAGGATATAGTTAGTACAACCTATATTTGAGGTGTCTAATGGAAACATTTTTATCTTAAATTCATAGGGAAAATAGCCCTTGGAATCTAGTTTCCAAATCAATTTGAGTCACTTCAATCAGATATCATATGAAAAATTTATTCTCAAAATACTAACTGCTTGTTGAACAATCTGCGTGGTGAAAATTCTAGGTCTTGACTGTTCATTGACATATTTGACATACCAAATCATCTTCTTTTCAAAACTTGTCTATATGGGAGATATATATTCAAGTCTAGTTTAATACACAATTTGAATCATCCCATTTGGAGGTGAAATGAAAACGTTATGCCACATTTAGTGACTACATGTCTTCAAAACAGTATAGTAAAACTCTGCCTCCTAGGCCTATTCATCACCAATTTTGTGATATCAAGCCTAAGAATTTTTAAAACCTGTTTCTACTAAAATGAAAAAAATGAATCTACTTTAATTTCCAAGTGGAATCACATTGATCAGATCTTTATTGAAGAAGTTACACTTCAAACGGTGACTGTTGGTCTAGTTAAAAATTAACAAGCAACTCTATCAAACATGGCACTCATAATTTTTACCATATCATTTTAAATCATTTTGAAAACCTATTTATACAGGAGGTATCCATATGAATTCAATTCAACTTGGCTTTGGAATCACTCTAATTGGATATAAAACGAATATTTTGTAAACAAAATACCGCTAGGAGGTCTAGGTTGGCCACCATTCCTCAAGGGGTAAATAAATGCAATTTGTTTGTATATAATCTTTGGAATTGTTTTCTAAGCAATGCTTGTAATGATTTACATGTTTATTGGAAGAAGAGATATTGTACACCTCTCTTCCGCCATCATCTAATGTTGTATTACAGGCAAGTGCAATGTTTTTGTAGGTCATAGGAAGAATGAAGGAGTGAACTCCATGGATGAAGTAATTTTGAAACTCAAATTCATATTCCAGAATATGAATACAAATGTTCAAGTCAAAGAAAAGTGAAAATTAACTTGATTTTGAGTTCATTCAATGAAACTCAAACTCTTGAAGCTTTCTCTTAGATGTTGACCACCAACATCAACAAACCCTACAACATGATTGAGATCAAGGCAAAAAGACATGAAGCTAATCATCAGAAGAAGCAGTCAAGTTCTGTGTCACATAAATATCCAAAGAAGCCTTTCATAAGATCATAAGAAGCCTTTCATATTGAATTCATATTATTCATGATTTGATCCATCATCCATGTTGTATGTTAAGCTCCACGGCCATGCATGTTGAAGTCGAGACTTACTACTAAATCATGACTTCAATATAACCTATTTTCATAAGCTTTTCATACTTCCCTACTCCATTACACCCCCTCACCTCCATCCAGAAAAGAAAAAAATATATATAGAAAAAGATCAAAAATAATAAAGGAGTTTGGTTGTGAAAATCCACGAAAGTGGCACAATACAAACTCGAATTCATATAGGAAAACCAACTTGTTTGGCCAATATGAATTCTCTATTTTGTTTTACCATTTCTTCAGTTTGCGTTTGCAGGAATCATCCTCCAAAATAAAAAATACTTGAGGACAAGTCTTCCCATCAGCAAGGGGGAAGGTCACTTAGTTGTGCAACTGAATTGACGACGGAACTTGTATTGTTGGCAGTTGGGACCTGAAACATTTTTGAAATCAATTGCAGAGGGACCCAAATGTTAGCAAAAACATGTATATATTGAATAAAAATGTACATGACAGAAGGGACCTAAGTTATCATGAATCAGTTGCAGAGGGACCTGAACGACATCAACAATCAATGGATTGGAATCAATGAAGAACGTAGAACAGGAAGCATAAATAAGCTCTATGTTTCTATCTATCTACGATATTCGAACAAGACAACTTCATTCAATATTGTTAAAGAACAGTAGCATTTGTCCAATACTATCAGGGAAGTACAAGTATAGTAAGTGCACAATTTTGCTCTTGTAAATTAAAATTTTTGTAGAAATTTTTAGACTTTGTTAAAATTGAGTTAATACCTGAATGCATATTTTATATTCATCACATTTTCCTTATCCTATACCTAATCCTATGTACATCCTATATTTAAATTCTACATTCCATATTCATTCCATAACCCTAACATTCCATAACCCTAAGTATTTTTCCTCAAAACAAAAGGGATCGAATGGGATGCAATAAGTTGAACCCTGCAAAACATTAGTATTATGGGAAATAATTTTAAACATGACCTAAATGGTCATTTTAAAATTAAGAGATATATATATTGCAATGAATACATATGGAACATGCGCATTATAAAGAGAAATTAAATAAATGAAATCAAAATGATTTATTTTGACAAGCTTATAATAGCGCATAAGAGGAATACTATTGGGGTATCATAATCCTCATATGATGGCAATACAATGCAAACTCAAGTGATGAATGTTTGAAGGGACAGCCGTAGGAAATGGCGAAGGTGGAAGGTGAAATATGACAAGACCATGATTCATGCAATTAATGTGGCAATCAAAACAATGCATAAAAAATATAAACCAGTACTCAAAAATAAAATGCGATGGTATATATGTCAGTCAAGGTCAAGCCACGACAGTATGGTATGCAAGACGGCCACGATGGAAGCAATCAAATAGCAGAGAAATGGTCAAATAAGAATTTAAAATACGCTAGTAAAGATTTTGATATAATGCCGAGATTTTGCAAAACTTCATACATACTCCGCCATTTTTATATGCAAAGCATGGTAAAAAGCGCTCTCATTACACCATCATAGCCATTTTGAAGGCTCAGAAAGAACAATGAAGCATTGAAAAATACATTAGTATATAAGCTTTGAGCTTGAGTGAAAAGAGGAAAGAAATACAGAGTTATAAGAAAGCAAACCAAGAAGAAGACGACAGGAGATATAGCCTTGCAAATCAAAGTGATACGAAAGGCAAAGATTAAGAGATAAGCTGAGAAAACTGACGGAGGAGGTGGAGTTAGTTAAAAAAATCTCGTGAGAAGCAAAGGTAAGGATTGAAAGCTTGATTATCTTTAATAAATGGAATAGAGGTTCATGAGGAAATCTCGGGATTTTTCTGAAAGATTGCCAGGATATGGAGGCACGCAACTTTTGTTTGTCATTTATTAGGAATCCGTTTGTGCACCAATCAACAAATAAAGGTTTTCTAAAATGAAGCTTAACAAGTGGTAATCATAATGGAATGCAGAATAGCTGAGTCATTACGAAGATAAATAAATGAAGACAAATCTTTGCTGATAGGTAATTTAATTCAAATTCTCTGTGAAATCTTGAAACAGAGTGTTTAATTGAAGTTTTGATTGCATATTTTTGTTTAGATTGAGTGATGAAACAAGAAGTTTAAGTGTAGTTTTGAAAACACATGGTTCGCCAAGCTTAAAACAAGATGTTTTCAATTACATAAACATGTGTTTTTCAACGTGAATTGGGTAGTGTGACAGAGGAACGAGTTGTTGTCCGATTAATTAAAAGAACTCGATTTCTAAGAAGGCAAAGAAGGTGAATTGTTCGTCTCAATAATTTGATTTCAATTTAAGAGCAGAGAGTTTTTTCAGGATTTAATTTCAGATTCTGAGAATTTAATTGCTGGAGACAGAGATAGCAGGTTTAATTGATTTTGTTGCAGCTCACATATCAATTTCCTCATTCATATTTTAAAAAATGTAGTTCAAAAATTTTATACACGCAGTGAAGCCATTTCATGAGTTATTTGATGAATGTTGACATATATACAGTGAGCCATTCTTTGAAAGATCTTGCACACAGTGAGCTTAGATCATTGCAGAGTGACTACATGGTGATTTTGTCTTGAAGAGAGGCGAAATTATGTGAGAATTCAAAGAACAAAAAGATATTGTGACATAAAAAAATTTTATTTTTCTACACAGCCAATTCAAAAACAGATAATTCTACTTTAGAGACAAAGGAGTTTTTTTTTTTTTAATTTTGATGAAACAGAGAATGGAATATAAGAAATAGATCAATAAAAACATGTTTATTGTGTTTTTATAATCTTTATATATCAAAATTTTGTGTTTGTGGAAGCAGTAAGTTCATATTTTTGAGGATTGGTTTCATCTCTTTGTCAAGTGCATCAGAAAAGAGGTAAGCAGGATACTGGAGAAGCATTTGAAGAGAAAATTTGATTTCAAATTGAATGATCATTCAATCTCAGAAATGCATTTCAATTTTAAGAAGCTACTATTTTTCATTGCTTTTTTTGGGCAAATGAAACTGAAATTTGAAAAATGAAAACATGGTTTTTCTTCAGAATGAGCCTAATTAGGCTTCATGTGGACAGTTTTCTTAAATTCATTTCTATTTGGGATATTTTTATGGTTCTTTCGACCCCTATTTTGCAGGTTGCGTGGGTAAACCAGTGGCTAAATTGAAAGTGAATGCCTAGTCATAAAAAAAATTGGCTTCTTTTAGTGAGATGTAAGAGCAACTGGATATTGGATCCTTTGAGTAAAATTGTTGATATTACTAATTTGAGAGGGACATGAATTCAGAATGTATTGCAAAATTCAAGTTTTATTTGTTGTCTTCTTTGAAGCTGCTCATCCAGAATGATATAGTGGCATTTTATCATTAGAGGAGGAATAGTGTAAGGTTTTTGAATTTGTAAGTTGATGGTGAAACCTCATCACACATCGGAGACATTCCTGTTCCCATCACTTCAGAATACATAGCCCAAGCCATAATTTTTCCACTGATAGGTAAAGAATGTCATCTACAAGAAAAGAGAAGAAGTACATGAAGGCATAGATATCCTTTTATAGGTAGCTCAAGAGAAAGCTTCATCTTCAAGGGACAGAGCCATAGGTACATCAGTAGATCAGTCATCATATAGAAGTAAAAGGTCAAAAGGAAGAAGCAAGCATGAGGACATGCTTGAAGATCAGCAAGGGGGAGATGTTGGCCCTCAATTTTGGTCTATTTTTGCTTAAGGAAACTTACTTAATCCTTATATTTTCCATCCATTTTCCATCACATCCATCTCATTTTGATGTATTTTATGCTTATTCAGGTGTTTAATTTGTAATTTTTTCAATTTCTAGAAGGTTTTATGAAAAATTGTGTTTCAAGTGGCAATTTTAGACTGGAATTCAGAAATTCCCGTAATAGCTAAGCGTGGGATGACATGTTTGTCAGGAACTTGGTCTCGCAGCTGTATGCATGAATGAAAAAGCTTGGGGAACTGGACTAAAGCTACACGCACTTGATTCGGTTCAAAACAAGCTTTAGTAGGCCTATCAGGCTGGTCAAAACGATGCACTAATCCCATAAAATCCCTAGGAAATATGGGGCAATTTGAGATTTTATGGATTGACCAATTTCGCCGGTATAATTGGATTGAGTTTCGACTTAGTAGCGGGATATAGTAGATATGAGTGTTAGAGATAATATAGATCAGTTTGTTTCACAAAACCTCTATTTAAAGCCCAGACTTTGATGGCTTATGGATGTAATTTTATGTAACTTTGTATAGTTTTATGCTGAGACACTTTGGAGATGGAAGCTAATTTGAAGAACCTATTTCATTTCAATTTTGTGTTCATGCTTGGTTGATTTACTGAAGTTGTTGTAGTTGAGATTTCTTCAAGTGTGCAAGGTAAGGGTGGAGGGCCCCCACACCAAGCTAAGCGCACTTCTTGGTTCAATTTTCATAGTTTTCATAGATTAGTTCTTGTTTCAAATGTATTTAGATGTATGATGATTTCTAAATGAATATTGGTTTAATTCTAATCTACATATGAAGGGACACACAGGAATTTAAGTTAAATTCCCCTTCTATTTGATCTTGAACTAAAACTGAATTTCATTTTCCATTTCTTTTTTGAAGTTATTTATGCATTTCTGGTTTGAAACAATGATGATTTTGATATAGTAGGATTGTGAAGAAGGACAATCTGGACCTCCTTAGTTAGGAGCCTCTTCTTTTACATCTTCTGCATCATAAACCATTGTTAATTAGTGCTCTTATATTTATCTTCATGAAAGTAGTATTGTGGGGAAGGACAACCTGGTTATCCTAAGTTAGGAGCCTCTTCCCTCATATATTACATAAATGAATTAGAAATTGTTAAAATAGGTTTATATTTGTAATATGTACTTCTTTAAATTTTCAAATTTTATCTTCTAAACTTGATTATATGTGATGTCCATATATTGTGGATTTGCCTCCAGGTTTTACAAACCCGGATTGATAATTAAATACTTGTGTTAATTTATGTTAATAAATTAGCTCAACAATGGGAATGTTAAAATTGACTTGTACCTTAAAGGGAGTGGTGCCTCCAGAGTGGTTGTTGGGTGAAGATGTGTCGCCTATGGGTATCCATCGAAGAACCTAGATTTCACTCGAGGGTTTCCTCGAGAAATATTTTGAAAGGATCTCATGTTCCCTCATATTTATTTTCTTCCACCATGGGAGGACGTCATGGTTTGTGAGTTTGGTCTTCCAAAGTTTCAACCAATTCAAGACTAACTACTTATACCCTGACCTCATTAGGGACATGCAAAGAAAAATAGAGAAAGAGCAGACCGCTCTAATACCATTGATCCAGACTTATACGAGAACACAACATAATATAGATACAAACATAAATGCTAAGATGCAATAGAAATAAAACTTTATTTCATTAATATCAAAGAACTTAAATATGCTTACATACAGAATGGAAATAAACTAGCTCGGGCGATGGTAGCTTATCTCTGAGAAGAGATTTGGTGGATACATGCCCCTTAACAATGTTACAATGAGGCTCGAAGGCCTGTTTATTATTGAGAAATAATGAAAAACCCTAAACATCCAAAAACCTAACCCTAGAAGATGAAGCACCAAAAATTTGGGCCCCTTTGGGGGGTGTTCGTGCATCAACTTTTTGGGGTCATAACTTTGGCCTACGATATTCGTTTGGCGCCCACAATACCTTGTTAGAAATATATATCGGGGGACTACAACTTTTGACTAAAAACACTAATGAAAGACTCACATTTTCTTGTTTTACAAAAAAAAATGTCGTTTAGGGCCTCAAATGGCTCTGGAAGTTCAAGACCCAAAAAAATACCAAAATAGTAAATTGTGCTACAATTAAGGAAATAGAAAAACTGAAAGAAACAACGGTGGGGTTCCAAGTCGAATATGATCCGGATCTTGTGGGGAGGCCCTCAAGATCTAAAATATTGAAATGGATCTTGGGGGGAGAGAACCCCAAGATCTGAAAACTTGAATTACCAGAAGAAAAATAGGAAAATGCCAAATAAACAAAACCACAAAGAAACTATTTATTAAAACCCACTGATTTGGATTTAAATAGGACTACAGCAAAATATAGAGATAACCATAAAGATAGATATGCAGTGGAAATAATACTTCATTTCATTAATATAAAATACTAAAATATGCTTACAAACAGTGATGGAAATAAACCAGCTAGGGCGTTGGTAGCTTATCTCTGAGAAGAGATGTGGTGGCTACGTGCCTCTGAACTGTAAAGGCTACATTGTGGCAGACAATCTGTCCTTTTACAAAATGTGACTTGTTACTTATAGTATTTTTTAGTACAAATACCACGGGTCAATTCCATGGTGAATGAATACCATGGGTGGATTTTACAATACCACGGGCAGATGCCATTTACAATACCATGGGTAAATTCCATGGGTCAATGAATAATATGGGTGGATGAGTACCATGGGTTGTGCCATTTTCTATTCGGATCATTCCTCCCTCCTTAAGAAGCTATGGTCCCCATTGCATAAAGTTCCCTCCTGCGAAGCCTTTGGTGAATATGAAGAGCCACTGAAGATAAGGGTTTTTGTGGTTAACCCAAAACCCTGATAAACAAAGATCTGAGGATAAAGATACCCTATAATGCTTGTGACCAATTGTGATTCTGATAGTGTGCGGCCTAGCAAATGGATTTCGATGACAAGGATTTTATGCGGTTGACCCATAACCGTGATGTTGGTTGTTGATGAATTAGCAGGTACCTACATAGCCTGGGGTGGGAGGGCACGTCTCCAAATAACCCAAGTCAAATGCTGCTATGTTGAAACTGATGAATGTGAAGCAAGTGCCTACTAAAGTGGGGTGGGAGGGCACGTCTCCAATGGGAACCCACTCCGAATGCTGCTCCAGAATTAAAATGGGCATAACTCAGCCAATATAACTCAGAATATTTATTATAACCTATTTTTAGAAGCAAGAGGATCATTTTGCATCTTCCCATGAGTTGGAAATCCTTATCTGGACACTCTAAGATCTCAGATTTGTGCTGCAACAGTTCTTTCGTCACAAAAATTCTGATAAAATAGCTGATTTTAAATCAGCGATATCTCCCACATCCGAACTTCGATTCGACCCTTTTTTTTTTTAAATTGGGTGATTTTTCGGGAGGAATCCAGATCTGGTATTAGTTTTTGTAAATTTTGTACCAAATATTTTAGATCTGATCTGCAAAGTTGCCACCCAAAAAAATTCTTGCAAAAGAATGAGAAAAGAAAAATTCTTCATGTTTGACCCAAGAAAGTGCTCTATGGAGGTTGTAGCACATGCCTGGAGTTTGTTGAATATTTCTGCAAATTTGAAACTGAAATATGCATCAAACCCTCATTCCCATGGAATCATAACCTGCTCTGATACCACTGATCCGGATCTTGGGGGGAGGCCCTCAAGATCTAAAAGGTTGAAATGGATCTTGGGGGGAGAGACCCCCAAGATCTAAAAACTTGAATTGCCAGAAGACAAATAGAAGAATGCCCAATAAACAAAACCACAAAGAAAATTTTTATTAAAGCCCACTGATCTGAATTTAAACAGGAATGCAGCAAAATACAGAGATAACCATAAAGACAGATATGCAGTGGAAATAATACTTCATTTCATTAATGTAAAATATTGAAATATGCTTACAAACAGTGATGGAAATAAACCAACTAGGGTGATGGTAGCTTATCTCTGAGAAGAGATGTGGTGGCTACATGCCTCTGAACTGTAAAGGCTACATTGTGGCGGACAGTCTATCCTTTTACAAAATATGACTTGTTACTTATAGTATTTTTCAGTTACAATACCACGGGTCAATTCCATGGGTGAATGAATACCATGGGTAGATTTTACAATACCACGGGTGGATGCCATTTACAATACCATGGGTAAATTCCATGGGTCGATGAATAATATGGGTGGATGAGTACCATGGGTTGATGCCATTTTCCATTTGGATCAGAATAGGTGGGTGGCCACCAATATCCACTTGGATTAGCACCATATTCGCCCTGGTTATTGGTGGCAGATCCAATGAAAACGTTGTTGGAGTGGATTAACGAATGCAAAGGGGTGAAATGGGCCCAATTGTCTAAGGCTATATTCCTGAAAAAATGACTTGCACCATCGGAATAAACAATATGTGGGGTGGATAATGGATCCATATGAAAAGCGCAATAAGACAAAAAATGAGATGATGGGGGATGCAAGCTACTTAAATGCAAAAAAGAAAAAAAAACATGCATTTCAATGGGAAATGTTATGGGTAAAATTTCTTTAGGTAGAGTGCATTATGAGAATTAGGAATAATTTCTCCTTCTGGACCCTGTAAAAGGAACACCCACTTTTCCAAAAAATTATGAATGATGTAAGGATAGATCCATAAAGGTTCAAACTTCCCATGCCCCAGGACATCATGAGCTTGTTCATAGACAAGAAAAAGGTTTCCTTCATGAAAGATGTGAGGGTGGACTCTGATGAGCCTCGGTATTGCAACAAGAATGTTGCAACTCCCAAACTACCAACTTTTATTATCAGCCTGGGGTTCATACAAATTTAAGAGGTATCGACACTATATGTGCAGCATACAATGTGTCCTTCCTTTGCTATCATGTTGTAATGGAGTGCATGTAATGAAGTCAAATCCTAAACTAATTGCAGAAAATGAAATGCTCGAAATGGAAACCTGAACCTATTACAAGAAACAAAATACAAATAAATAAGACTATTCTAATTGCATAAAGTAAATATCATGAAATAAATGTCAACCCTTACATTTCAAAGAGTTTATATTCATTAACACAGTTCATTGGATGTGGCAATCATCATTGTATTATCCATTTCATAAATCTGTCCATTAGCCCAAATTGTTGAAATGTTTTGAATGGTTAAAGAGGTAAGTCCTAAGTGGTCTTTAGTCTTCCATAATAATTGATTTATAGCCTAGGGGTCTTGATTCAACCCTAAGGGATCATAACCAACCTTCTTGCATGAATCTGGGCAAGTATATACACATTGGAAGAGTACTATAGAAAACAACAAATTTATTACAAGAAACAATAATTCACCGAATGACCAAGAAAATCAAATCCAAATTGGATGGGACAATTGTTTTTATTCAATCGAATCTATTAGGTCTCCATTTCAAGTGGAATCACTCAAAAATACCTATGTTAACCCATTCTAAAAAATAACAGAAAATTACTAGTCTAAAATCTAGAAATTCAAGAACTAGTGAGCTAGTAAATCTATCAAATGCCTAACCTAATCAAGTGCAAATGAAATGGGGTGATTTTTGTTACTAACTAGAATGCTTTTGTGATCTAATTCAAGTGGAATCAACTTTATTGAAGCTCATTAGCATGCTCTAAAAAATAGCAGAAATATACTGTTATTTACCACAAGGGACTTCCAGAAATCTAGATTTGGGAATAAGAAAGCTAATCCAAGTAACTCAATGATTACTATAACCTTCCAATGTTGTTACATTGATGAAATGATTCTTGTGATCCTGAAAAATAACTTAATTCAACCATTTAACCCAATCCTACAACAAGAAATCATTAATATTAAATGCAGAAATAGAAAAAAGACAAGAACAAGAGATGCATGTGAATAAGAAGTGAAAAGAATAAAAGTAAATGATACAAAAGGGCTCAGAGGCTCCTCGGATGGCCAAGACCAAGGAAACTCAGAGTCCTATGAAGGAGACCAAGATATAGAAGCTAAACATGTCACCAATCTTCATTATTTCCATCAATACAATTACATCCTTGATAAAAATGAAAGTGGAGTTGCAAAAATACAAGTTCTCTCCACAAGAAGACAAAGAAAAATCAACCCCTAGAGGAAAATTAGACTTGGTACTTATACAAAATGATTAGGAATCATTCCCCATGAAAAGAGGAAGCTTAACCCCACCAAAATCCCTTGATTAGTGGCTATGGTTCCCAATACTAGGAATCTGCATTAAATGGCAGAGAACACATTCCTAGATTTTCTCAATCATTGGAGCTCCACAATTTGTGCCATTATTTAATCTTGTTGATTTATTATTTAATATCGATCCTCCTATAGTAGGGACAAATTCGGGGGGAGAATGGTGACCGACTCTGTGCTCCATCGCTACACAGACCTTCAAAAATCAACCTCTGTTGCTCGTTTCCATATGCCCCTGTAACTTGTCCTCCATCTCCCCTCTTGTTCCCTAGCCTCGGGCCTCTCCACTGTTTCCCTACTTTTGTGGCTTAAACTATTCCCTCTCTTCTTCCCTCTCAACAGCTGACCACTAACCCTCACCATTTGCGGTTGCATTTGTCCCCCTCTAGCAGCTGTCATCAAATTATTTAGATAGTTATGGATGAGCTGGGAGAATTCGCAGATCCTTCAAAGGATGTGCCATTATGGACCCCCACCAGGACCACTTTCGCTAGCCTTTTTCCATTTATGTCCAATCTAATCGATGAAATTGATGCCCTCCCTCCCATTTCTCACCCTCGCATTCCACCTGTTTCCCTGCCGGAGGATGCCCCATCTCCTCCAGATTTTAGTTCCCAACCTCACTCGTTGCGCTCCTTGACCTTCACCAACCTCCCAACTAACCCTCTCAAACATGTGCTGGAAGCCGAAGATACCCTAAACCCTACCTCTTCAGTGGCTAGCTTTCCCTCCACGAATAGACCCCTAGGCTCTGCTATTAACAGCCCATCTCTATCGCCTCCCCTGAACCCACTAGCGCCCCCTCCGGGGAATTTCACGGGTATTGGGCCTATCTCGAGATTTTTCACATCTATTATGTCAACAGAGGGTGGTCTTACTAGGGTTCCTCCTCACTTGGAAGCTGCACTCCCTTCTTCGGCACTATAGTCATTGGCTACTAGGTTCTTTGGGGTTTCAAGGAAAAAAAGGACTCTGAAGCTTCAGACCAATGTGACACTACTTGACTTCAAAGAAGACACTCAGCCCTTGGACACCATGGACATAGCAGAGAAGGTACTAGTGGGTCAGGTTCGAGGCTATCATTACAGTGCGTAGAAGCTTCAACATTGGGCATTAGAGGTGTAGGGGGAACATCTGAAGGACCTCCCGAAGGTACAGACATTTGTAAAAGGGTGGTTTGCCTTCCACTTCAGTTATCTTGCGCATACCAACTGGGTATTATCCATAGTTTGGCACATCGATCAAGTATCGGTTTTACTTCGCAGATGGACACCTCTTTTCGATCCAGAACGGGAGCAGGTTGATTTTGGACTGATATGGGTTCATCTCCTCGGCCTGCCATGACACTTCTGGATGGAAGATGTTTTCAAGAGGATTGGAAATGCCCTAGGTAATTACATTACTTTTGATGGCTCTTATCAAACCAAGGGATGAATGGCTTATGCTAGGATCTTGGTACACCTGGATCTCTCAGAGGGATTACTCGAACACATTGACATTCAATGGTGGAACAACACCAGGAGATAGATGCTGGATTATGAGGGAGTGCCATTCGGTTGTCGGAGATGCCACAAGGTTGGTCATCTCTACAAACATTGCACCCTACTTGGAAAATCTCATAAACATCCACCAGTTCAGGAAGCGGCGACCCAACCTCATGGTTCCTAGGACGACCAGCCTTAGAACCAGGCATCCATTGAACCACACAACATGACAGCACCCTTGGACCCAACTAAAAAATAGAAGACTCCATCAGGAATTTCCTCGGCTCCCCCTCAGCTGAAGAAGCATGGTCGGCCACCCCATCATCCTCAGCAACGCCCTCCTACTCGATCTCAAGCATCATCCGAGGGATCTCCCTCGTCGGGTATGAATCCACACTTAATCTCTACTACCTCTTGTTGCACATCTTTTGTTGATAGTAATTTAGCTGGAATGACATCTAGTCCACTCTCCTTAAACCCTTCCTATGCCCCCTTGGGAAAGGATCCGACCTTGGAACCTACAGCCTCCATTCCGCTTACTTGCCAGGGTATGGACAGACTGATTTACACACTTGCTCCTTCCTCACCCTCATCCTCCCCCCTTCCTCTATCTTCTAACCCCTCCCTAGCCCCCCCTATTGTTGGCTACATGACTCGATCAAAATCTAAGCGCCAGGCCTAGGACCATGTTGGGCTGGACATTATCTTCTCCCCCCCTCCACCCAAACATCAAAGGGGCAAACCCTCCCTACTATCCAAAGCTAAAGATACAGCAGGAGATGTGATAGCATTGGGTATTCAATATACTATTCCCATGACCCTTAGAGCCAGAGCATCCCCTCTGAACCCCCACACCCCCCCCCCCCCCCCCCACCCCATGAAGATCTTCTCATATAATTGCAGAGGGCTGGTTAGGCCAGATAAAAAACTAGCACTCCATTGGTTACTTACTCTTGTATCGCTGGATATTATCTTCCTACAAGAGACCCTAGGTTCTGAATCTGACATTACTCACTCACTACAAATTATGCTACATGGATGGACATTTTTTGGGCTAGATGCTCATAGGAGATCAGGCGGTTTGGCCCTAGGTATTAATACTCGTTCTATAAAATTAATCAACTACTCAGGAGGGGCTAGCCACATCGGGGCAGACATCAGGCCTGTGGATGTTGATATGAATTTCAGAATACGTATGTTTATGGACCCTGCCAAAACAAACTTGCTTTCTGGTAGAATCTCATAGGATCTGATTCATTCATGGATGACACCTAATCATTAGAGGGGATCTCAGTTTTTCCATAGGACATGTTGAATCCTAGGGTCACAGAGCGCAATGAGACTCCCTATCGGATTACTTCCTTTCTATTATAGACTCTCAACAATTGATTGACATCCCCTTTGCCAAAATTCAAGTGACCTGGAGGAATAACAGGACTGGGGAAGACTATTTGGCCCTCAGGCTTGATCACTTTCTAGTCAAGGAAAAAATCCTTGATCTGGGGTTCAATATTCAACAATGGATCGGAACAGGAGGGATATTTGATCACCTCCCCATATACATGGAGATTGATGGAGGCCGAATAAAACCTAAAGGAACTTTTAAATTTTGCTCAGCCTGGCTCAAGGAAAAATCCTACATCAATCTGGTTACTAATTTCTAGAAAGCAAACCCTCCAGGGGCTTGGGCTGACAAAACCAAAGGATTTATAAATAATCTCTCTATACTGAAGAAAATGTCCAAACATTGGGCATACAATAAAAGATTACAGGAGGAACACACCCTCAGGAAGATTGAAGAGGAACTAGCTGTTTTGGAGAATGATCAAGGGGGCATATACATATCTAAGGACCATAAGAAGAAGATTGCACAACAATACTCGGTCAGGACAAAAATTCTAAAAGATAAGGAAGAAATCTGGAGACTCAGAAGCAGGGCCATTTGGATACAAGAAGGGGATGAGAACACTAAGTTCTATCACAAATTTGCAAATGGAAGAAAAGCAATCAACACCATATGGCAGCTTCAGAATGACCAGGGTCAGTTGGTCAATACCTTCCCTCGTTTGGTTGAGTTGACAACATCACACTTCAAGGGCACATACAACTCTTCGAAGGACATAAACCTGGTCGACATCATCAAGGTCGCACAACTCTTCCCTAGGTACGTGGAACAAGAGGAGGGGGATGAATTAACTAAGTAAGTTATTCTTGAAGAATTGTAGGCCACTTTAAAATGGTTCAAAAAAGATAAAAGCCCCGGACCTGATGGATGGATGATAAAATTCTATTTGGTTTTTTTCGACATCATGGGTGGAGACATGCTTAAAATTGTTGAAGACTCAAGAACCAAGGGGTTTCTTGAGACTTCTATCACTTCTACCTTCATTGCACTCATCCCGAAGAAGGACAATCTGGCCTCCTTTGAAGATTTTCGACCCACATCATTATGCAACTGTTTATGCAAGATCATCACCAAGATCATTGCTAATAGAATGAAACCTATCCTTTCTAACCACATCTCACTGAAGCAATTTTCATTCCTACAGGACAGGTAAATACATGAAGCTATGGGCACTGCACAAGAGGTATTACATAGCTTACACTCTAGGTGAAGCAAAGGTATGATTTTAAAGGTTGATTTAACTAAGGCTTTTGACAGAGTAAATTGGTTATACATCAGAATGCTTTAACTCCCCTAGGATTTCCCTACGAATTCATTAAATGGATCATATGTTGTATAATGAACATCCCTTTCAGCGTCCTGGTGAATGCAAGTGCCTCCTCTTTTTTTACTTCTGAAAGGGGTATGAGACAAGGCTACCCCCTGTCGCCACTACTTTTCCTCCTAGTTATGGAAGGTCTCAGCAATCTCATTATTGAGGAACATAGAAGAGGTAGATTAAAGGGCATAAAGATAACAGAGGGTTGCATCCTGACTCATCTACTCTTTGTAGATGACATTTTGATATTTCTCAGTGGCAGTATTGGGGACATTAGTAACATCAAAGCCACTTTCTCACTCTTTCAAGTGGCTACAGGTATGCTCATCAACGACAGGAAATCCACTCTGATAGTAGCTGAATGCACTCCACATGAGATCCATTTTTCTCTTCAACAGTTCCATTTCACTCAATTACATCTGCCTGAAGGCATTAATATTTGGGATATAAGTTGAATCCCATTGGTTACAAGATAGCTGACTGGACTTGGCTTATTTCCAAGATGGAAAAAAGACTAAATATCTAGTATCTCAAATGCCTGTCACAGGTGGGTCGTCTCACTCTCATCAAAAGTGTACTAGAAGCCTCTCCTGTCTATTGGGTGTCTATGACCTAGATTCCCAAAGGCATCCTTTCTCGAGTACAATCCCTCTGTTGCAGATTCTTTTGGCAAGGGAACAAACAGGGTAGAACATTTGCATGGGTTAGGTGGGAGGACCTGAACCTACCCAAAAAGTGGGGGGGATGGGTCTCAAAAAGCTTAATGATTTCTCCTCAACCCTTGTTGCTAAACTTGGATGGAACCTTGTTTCGGCCGACAGCCTCTGGACGCGAGTTACCATTGCAAAATACATCGCCCCAATGCATCCTCTGGACTAGATTTGTAGAACCCAATTAGGTACATATGGGATCTCTATCATCTGGAAGGATGTGCTCAAGGATTTGAACCCCATCAGAGAAGGTATAACATGGAGAATACTTTCTAGAAATAAGGTCCGCATGGACAAGATCCATGGGTGGGATGTGGGAATATGCATCGACTCCCTATGGAGCTCATCCAACATCTACAACAACAAAAAATCTCATATATAGCACAACTCGTGGATACAAAGCACACCACATTTTTACAACAAGAATGGAAGTCTGCTCATCAATTAAACATTCCTCCCATGTGGAGACAACATTGCGAAGACTACATGATGGCCCTTGCTAAAGCCCACATTTGAATACTCGAGGGTGATGACAAGATCATCTGGGCCTTATCAAAGAATGGCAGATATACCCCTAAAGATGGTTACTTGGCCCTGTCAGCATGGAGAAAGACATTGATTACTACTGATTGGTGGAGACCTCTTTGGAAACTAAAAGCTCCACCTAGAACAAGGCTATTAATGTGGACCATTCTCTGGAACAAAATCTCGACTGTGGATAATTTCCACAAATGCATGCACTTTGGTCCCCACTGGTGCTGTCTCTGCAAATGTGAAAATTAATTGGTTATCCACTTATTTCTAGAATTTACAGAAGCACGCAAACTTTGGGATCATATCCTCCCTGGTTTCTCCCTTTCTGCAATTTGGTTTGGTAATACTATAACGGAGGCCTAGCAATCATGGTACACTTCAGCTTCATCACAAAAACTTCGGAACCTTCCCCTATTGATCTATTGGACTATATGGATAGCCAACAATAAACTAATATTTCAGGATACTGTGCCGATATGGTTTGTTCTGGCTACCAGGGTTATGGGAGATTTCTCCATCATTCTGGATGACCCTCCTCCCCGAAATCCCCGCATCCTTTCACCTATTCAAATAGATCAAAGCAAACCATGGGCTTTCTTTGACGGGGCGGCACTAGAGAGATGATGTGGAGGGGGTTCTATCTTGAATATGAATCAACAACATTCATTTAGAATGATCATAGGATTCAGCAGAGGCATTAATAACTATACTGAGCTACTTGTTGCAAAACACCTCATATCATTTGCACTGGAAAAAAAACTGCAGAGAATTGCAATTATTTAGGGATTCTAAAATCATATGTGATTGGCTTAACAAGGATTCTAGATGTGCTACATATTCTTTAAATCACATACTCGATGAAACTCTAAGATTAATATCATCTTTTGATTCTTTTACTTGTAAACATATTTACAGGGATTAGAACGGGGTTGCTAACAACTTATCCAAAGAGGCTGCACTCGGGAAGCCGGGAATCTGGTTGATCAGGGAACAACATGAGGGAGATTACTACTAATACTTCCATTGACCTTTTATGGACATCCCAGCATAATGTTTTTTTCTGTTATATTTTTGGCTTTGATATGGACAGATACATAACAGTTTAGTATGTATATAGATAATGGCAGTTTATCAACAATTCGGATAACAGTATCTGATGGCTTGGCTCTTGCCTGATATTGCTGCCTCCCTGCGTGAATAAAGGCAACATTTATTTTCTTTTTTGTCTTGTTCAAATCTAAATATGCTTTTCATCTACATAATGTAATTTCTTTATCTTAATGAAATTACAATTTTTCCTTATGGGAAAAAAAGTAGGGAGAAAATCCCTAAATTATCTCCTCATCCAAATCTTCATAATCTGCCCAATATTCTCACAATATTCCACAAAAATAAATAATATTAGGCACAATATGCAATTATCCATAAACCTTCCTAATGAACATATTAAAGTTAAAAACAGGGAAAATTTTAAGACACCCTAAATTTATATGTATAATAAATGGGTGAATCCTCGTGATACATAGGAAAAATGGGAGGCGATTTTATCAATAATATAATATGTATCTATAATTTTTTTGGTGAATCTCTCACCAGATTATATTATCTTGTAAATTCATGGCGAATATTTCACTGAATTATAAAATCTTATAAGCTCTTGGCAAATCTTTTGTTGAACAATAAAACATTGTGAAGTCTTGGCAATTTTTTTGTTAAAATATGAAACCATATATGATAATAGGAAAACATATTCATTAAACTGTAATATACTAGCATACATGTTTGGAAAAAAGAAACGTAATTTTCTCTTCCTACAAACAATGTTGCAAGTTTCAGTGGTCCTGCTTGTCAAGGTTCTTACTGTACACTCTTTCATATCCTTCTATCAATTTTGATAATATTCCACAACAAAGTTCTTGTAGGTGTTGATCTTGACCACCAGTTCTGTCAAGGTAGGAGAGATTAATCTTTTCTCTACCACTTTTTTCAAGCTATCAAATTTCTTTCTTATTCCATAGACTCCAACTGCGAGATCAAAAAAAACACATCAAGTTTGTTTACCCCAACACACCAACAAGTAGCAAGCCCCAACTATATAATATAAGAAATTAGTAGGTATCCCTTATTCCATAGACTCCAACTACGAATAAATAAATAAATAAATAAATAAAAACACATCAATTTTGTTTACCCCAACACGCCAACAAGTAGCAAGCCCCAACCATATAATATAAGAAAGTAGTAGGTATCCCAAAGGCCTAAAGGGGATCTAATGGAAAGAAGTAACCATTGTCAGAAGTCTTCCAATCAATATATAGATATATAAATGTATATTTATTATTATTTTAACTGGAAATCTTCAATTAAATAATAAAATTTAATTATGTCTCTCCCAATCTAAATTTCTTATTAATATAATTCACTACCTTCATACGTCTTGCATTTTTTAATAGCTTTGTAACATGTGGATTAATTTCCTTTTTGGTGCACAATATTTGCCTTTTAGGACAATATGGTGCAGTGTCCCAACCCCTACAGATCATTACGACAAACTAAGAATATCAGAGAAGATGAAAGGTTGTACAAACCAATATATTTTTCAAACAACTAATCCAACATGAGTACCTTAACTTTTTCATGAAGATATCATATTGTGAACGTTTGGAAAATGGTGGGAAATTTGGGCAGAGACTATCTCTCTTCTGAGAGGGTGATGCGGAAAGAGTGATAAGATTTCACTGTTTTGAATTTTTTTTGTTAAATTAGAAAAACTAATATTAATGGAGATATTGGTATTTTTTACTAAATTTTGTGAAGTGACTAAATGTAGCTTTAACCATTCACCTTAAGATGTTTTTTACAATACAATTTCATAACACTATTTAATATCTTCATTATCATAAAAACCAACCTATATCCATCTTAACTCAACATCTACCACTCTTAGAGGGATGAAATCTATTTATCCCTCAACACTTGGTAGACCCGGAATTAAGATGGATCTAAGCTAATAGAATTTCCCCTTTAAATAGTCTATGCTCACATGAATACCATGGTATTACCATGGGTCAATACCATGGGCTATCATAAACCTGAAGCTTAAAAACTATTATTAGTAATTTATAAAAATTAATAAAATTAATAATTGATTTTTATTTTATTTTTTTATTTTAACCAAGTTAAAATGTTTAAGTGACATTAGATTACAAGATCCATTTTTACTCTTGATCTACCAAGCCCTGAAAGGGATCAAATATTTTTTTACTCTATGCTAGTTTGCATATCACGATATTTAATCCCTCTCGATGCTTAGTATATCTAGAGTAAAGATGGATCTATGTTGGATCTATGCTGGTTTATCCATTTTTACTCTTGATCTACCAAGCCCTAAGAGGGATCAAATATTTTTTCACTCTATGCTAGTTTGCATATCACGATATTTAATCCCTCTCGACACTTAGTAGATCTAGAGTAAAGATGGATCTATGTTGGATCTATGTTGGTTTAATTCCCCCCTTTAAATAGGCTACATTCCACGTGAATACCATGGGTCAATACCATGTGCCATCTTTATTTTTATTAATACTAATATTAGGGTTAATAATGTTTTTTGCATGGTATTAATAATTATTTGGCCCATGGTATAATGCCCATAGTATTTGGCCCATAGGCTTCACTTAAATATAACGCATTTTTTTAGTGTTCGTAAATATAAGGTGACTTATGGAGTAAATATAAAAAAAATGTTGTATTTATTTACCATACCTCTCGTTTATTTATATTTTTATTAATTTACCATACCTCTTTTATAAATATGGTATTTGATCCATAGGATTCACTTAAATAAAACCTATTTTTTTAGCCTTCTTAAATAGAAAGAGGGTTATGGACTAAATATAAAAAGAGCTTTTATTTATTTACCATACCTCTAGTTTATTTATATTTTATTTATTTACCATATCTTTTGAGTAAGTATAAAAAAAGTTTTTTTTTTTACCATACGTCCACTTTTTATTTTTTATTTATTTTGCACCCTTGCGCGTTCGTAAATATTAAGGTGACTTTATGGAGTAAATATATATATAAATTAATATATATAAATATAAAATATGTTATTTATTTACCATACCTCTCATTATTATATTTTTATTAATCTGCCATACCTCGTTTATAAATATGGTGTTTGGCCCATAGGATTCACTTAAATAAAACCTCTTTTTTGAGCCTTTTAAATAGAACGAGGGTTATGGACTAAATATAAAAACAGGTTTTATTTTTTTACCATACCTCTAGTTTATTTATATTTGTATTTATTTACCATACCTTTGGAGTAAGTATAAAAAGAGGTTTTATTTATTTACCATACCTCCACTTTATTTATATGTTTATTTATTGGGATCAAATACAACCTCCCAAACTAGAAAATGGGCAATTGCAAATGAATTTAACACTGCAAAGCAGAAAATCAGGTGATTGTAATGGAATATAACCTCCCAAACCACACAAATCGGGTCAAATGAGTCTTCTCATAATTTATCCACCCCTTTTTGGGACTAAAATGAAAATAATAATTATTTTTTAAATAAAAGTTGGGCTAAATATATGAAATGGGTGTTTTATAAAAATTATGCCCCTCTAAAATGAAAAACCCCATAAATTTTGCCCTTGGGCTAAAATTCGCCCCTAAAATTCACCATGGATAAAAATACATTATCTAATGCAAAAATAGAGGTTTTATGTGCTGAAGATGGGCCTTAATTTATGTCTAATTTAGAGACATGAGACTTAATTTTTGTCTAATTTAGAGTCCCACCATACCCCCTGCTGAAAGTGTTGCTCATCCTCTGAGAAACTTAGTGACCTCATTGTGCCTCATTCATGGCCCTGGTGGCCTCTTTCTTGTGCATTCCTCATTCCTTTCTCTTAGTAATCTTGGTTGTAAGTTCTACAATAGCAAGCACAAAAATGTAGTTGTTCCTTTCATGATTTTTTAATAGTATTTCAAACAAAAAAACCATAACTTTCCTCTTTCAAAGTAAACTTTGTTGGCTTGTAGATCCATTTCATTCATATCCTCTCCCTTGAAACCTTCATTCCATTTTCACTCATTTTTCCAAAACTTTTTGTGCATAGAAAAAATCACAGTGTTTCCTAAGACCATTAGTCTACCTTCTTCCCCTTATTAAAGATGAGTTTTTGAATATTTTTTATTTTGGCAAGGTCTTCCACATCCTTTCCCAACCTTTTTCCATCTTTTTCCACCATTTGGACACCTTTGAAACCTTCAAAACACCTTTAGATGAGAACTAGGACATCCTGTAGTAACTACAGGAAACCCTGTAGTAGCATGTTTAAACCTGTTTTGAGAAGAAATGATAGTCTGAGCCTAAGGTAGGCCCTCAACTTGACTCCCATGCTTTTCTCCCCTTTCTATAACATCTTTTAGGCCTTGGACAAAAGCTAGAAAGAGATTAGAGACTTCGTGGAAAGCCTCTTTTCATTACTGCAGTTTGAGTTCTATTTAGATGGTGAATGCCTTCTTGCCTTTTGTTGCCTTATTATTCTCTTTTATGGCCTAGATGATTGCCTAATGGCCTTGGAGTTAACTTTTTTTATTAGGTCTCTCTCAGGCACTGCCATTTTGGGTTTTAGCACAATTTTTTCCTTTCTTCCTTCTTGTAGCAGCATTTTGCCTTCCTGTAGCAGTCATTCCTTCTCTTTCAGGGTCTTCTAATTGTATGGGAGTGATGAGAAATTTTGTAGAGGGGCTGGAGGATGATTCTAGGGCTCAAAGGGAGTAGTGTGGGTTTGTGAAAATGGAGAGGATGTGCTTTGTGTGTTTTTTTCAAGAATTTTTCAGGGTGAGATAGAGTGTAGGGTTTGTTCTTGAAAAATATTAATGTTTTTCTTATGAAATGGGATGGATGAATGATGGATAGATAGTGGATATGAAGTGGATGGAGGGCTTGGAGTGTTGTAGTGACTTGGCCTTTGCAAAATTTTCTTCTTTTAATTGTTGTCACCATTCCTCGAAATCATCACCTTTCCTAATTTAGCTTCTCCACATTTCATTAGTGAAGGAGTGAGGTAAAATTAACTAGTTGTAGGTGGCCGAGAATGCTAACCCATTATTAATTTATAAAACCTCATCTCTCATGCATTAACAACAAATTTATAACTATAATATGATCAAGAGAAGAGTTCAAGAATATTTCATACTTGTACCTACCTGATGGTTGTTGGAGAGGCATGCATGTTGCATGCTACTGAGTTGATGATTGATCCATGGTCCTCTGGAGGTGATAATTTCCTTTGTTTGCTTTTGCACAGGTCTTCATAGTTTGGTGATTCTAAACCTCTATCTTCTAATTACCATGAGCAAACAATCTTATTCAAATATGGCCTTCTTGGAGTGTTGGGCTTGGTCATGGGTTAAGTTCACCTTCCCTATACCTTATTCCACCATTAGAAACCTTTCCCACACTTTATTTCACCTTCCATACCTTCCTATAGCTTTCAACATGTTTCCTGTAGTAAACTAGGACATCCTATAGTACTACAGGAAACCCATGAGCAACTTGTTTAAACCCATATCTCCTAAATGGTATATTGGATTAACCTAAAAAATTTTGAGCATGTTTTCATCATCCTTATGCACCTCCCCATAAAAAGTTTGGCCAATGGATGCATAAATCTCGAGAAAAATAAAAATGGCCAAAGTTGATGGAGGTCGATTTCTTAGAAGTTGTCCACTGGAATTTTCTCAAATTTCTTGGGCATGTTACAATCATCCATATGAATCTCCCCATGAAACAAATTTGCAAATGGATGCACTAATATTAATAAAATCGAAAAATGGTTGTAGTTGACGGAGGTCGATTTGTCGAAAACTGTGCAATGGAATTTTCTAAAATTGCTTTAGCATGTTACTATAATCCATATGCATCTCCACCAAAAACAACTTGGAAAATGGATGTATGATTTTCAAGATATGAAGAAAATAATTCTATGCTCTATGTATTTATGTTTCGTGTAGTAAAACAGATCCTTCTTGTAATATGTTAGGACAGCAAGGAAAATGAATGGGAAAAACTTGGGAATGATGGGTGGATGGTGGAAATAGATGAGGGCGATGGATTGACATGGCCTTGGTCCTTATGGAGCATCTGAGAAAAGGAGGAGAAAGTCTAAGTTTGATTTCCTTTTACTATAATTTTGACTATTTTTTTCTTTTTTCTTTTTTTGGTGCCAACTTGTTTTTGTTGCTTGTAGATGTTGGAGAGCACTTGCATTCATCAAAGAGATACATGGAGCAATTTTATTTTTTTTAACTTTTTTTTCTTCTAGGCCTACTAGCTACCTTAATGAGGTTTTCAACTAGTAGGTCTACCTAGGTGCCTCAAAGGAGGTTTTCACCCAGGATCTTTTCTTTTTCTCTTTTTTTCTCTTTTCTCCAACCCATTGACTGCCTCATGGAGGTTTTCAATCAATGAATCAATCTCAGGCACTTCAAAGGAGGTTTTCACCTAAGACTTTATTTTTCCTCTTATTTTTCATTTTTTTATTTCTTTTCCTATCCTACTCTACTTGAAAAAAACAAAATCATTTTGAAGTGTAGGAATACTTCCAATGGAGCCACTTGCATAACTGGATGACAGATAAAATCATGTGTAGGCTCGAAACATATTCTTTGACATGTACCTGAATGTAAGATACCAAATGCTTTGACTTTGATGATATCAAGCACAATTGAAGAAGAGAGTATTGATGCAACTTAGTAACTGTCTGGAACCATATTTCAATATAGTCATGATGCCCCTAGTCCACTTATTGATTTGGATCATCTTGGGTGTCTTCTTCTTCCACGAAATTTAGATCTTCTTGTTTTTCCTGATTATTCTCTTAAACACATAGAAGATATAATGGTGAACATGAGGGAACTTTCTCAATCTCTAATTCTAATGTCTGATCTTCATCAAGTGCAGCCCATGATCATTTGGTCTTCTCATTTCAATCTTCTTCTTCTGGATGTGGTCCTTCAATGAAATCAATAAAATTTATTTTTTGCAATACCTTTCATGATCTAAGATGAATACCATTTAGATCAAGAGGAGATGTTTGGGATTTTTGTACCTTAACATTGTAAGTGGGCTGAGCTACTTCATTGTGTGGGTTTGGAAATGGTGATGCAGTTAGTTGAGTGGAAGTGGATATTTGAGATGGATGCAGTTGGGGTTGTGGTTGTGGTGGAGGTGAATGGTAGGGATAACATGGAGTTGGGTATGGAGAATATTGAGGAAAATAGTGAGGATGTTGTGGATGGCTCCCATAAGTTCCTTGCCAACCTTGTTGCCAAGATTTGTTTTGGTGTTGAGGTGTCCAATGTTTCCAAGGAAAGGGTGTGCTCCAATTACTTTGAGATGGATGTGCATAAAATTGAAATTGTGAATTAGGCTCTTGCATCATATTAGGTTGAATATGCTTCCATGGTCCTCTTGGAGCTACAAAACATAGTTTCATTGGGAACTGACTAGTTCCATTGTCTTCTTGGTAAAATTCCTTCAACCTTGGTAATGAGGGGAAATATTTAATAGCATGTGATTCTGCATGCACAACACAAATATTAGCATCTTATTTTTTCGCATCATGCATCCTTAGCATTTCGACCTTTTTGGTTAGATTGCTAATAATTTATATTTTTAAGTGATCAAACAAATTTCAAGGTTTAGCTTGACTTACCGATCTTTATGTTGATTTACTTAGTCTTGCCATTCCTCTTGATATGTGTTTGCATGTTTCACAAATTTCTTCAAATTATAATTGGTATACATCACCTCTACTCATGAGATCAAGAATATCAATCCACTCATACCTAATTAATCTAAGTAAGAGGGTTTTCAATGTGTCATATCCTAAATGATGTAGTTTTTCCCTCTTAACATTATACATGAACCTCTCTATTAGATCCTCAGGGCTCTCATATTATTTTCTATTCATTCTAAAGATTTATTCTTTAAGATCATGATCTTTATATTTTTCTAAATATATCTTTTGCATATCATTCCATGATCTTATTGAATTAGCCCCTAAACTTATGGACCATTTAAGAGATCTATCCTTCAATGTCACCGGAAACAATCTCAATTTTTGAGTGTTTAATATCTAACCATAAGATTTCCAAACAATTTCAAATGCAAAGAGAAAGGTTTCTGGATCCTCTGACCTTAGACCATGAAATTTGGAAGAAAAGATGGAGGGGTGTTCTTCATTTGCACACTGACATCAGTATCTTGAATGGGAAATCCAAGAGGATCTTCCTCATTGTCATCATCTCCATCCATTTCTTCTACATTATTTTCCATATCTTCTTCTTCTACCTTCAAAAGTGGATGGCGATCTGGCTCTTACTACACCACGTGATCAAATGGGAGGGTGGGTTGGTGGTGGAGAATTTTTTTAGTTTTTATGATTGGATGAAAACACTAATGCAATGCACTTTTATTTTTTTGAGATGAAATGTGCCTAATACAAATATTTTTTGTTTTTGCAAAAAGTAAAAAAGAAAAAGTGATGAGCCTCGGTATTGCAACCAGAATGTTGCAACTTCCAAGGCTACCAACTTTGATTATCAACCCGGGGTTCTTAAAAACTTAAGAGGTATCAACACTATATGTGCAGTATACAATGTGTCCTTCCTTCAATGTCATGATGTAATGGAGTGCATGTAATGAAATCAAATACTAAACTAATTGCAGAAAATGAAATGTTTGAAATGGAAACCTCAACCTATTGCAAGAAAGAAAATACAAGGAAAGAAACCTATTCTAATTACATAAATTAAAGATCATGAACTATATTTCAACCCTTACATTTCAAAGAGTTTAGATCCATTAACAAAGTTCGTTGGATGTGGCAATCATCATTGTAATATCCATTTCATAAATCTGTCCACTAGCCCAAATCGCTGAAATGTTTTGCATGGGTAAAGTGTTACACAATATTTTGTCACACTTCCTGCACTTCCCTGTGACATGACCCAAAGTGCCCAAAACAAGACCATAATGCAGTGTACTCATTTATATATGTAGCTCAGATCCTCCCTCAGACATTTATTAGAAAATACCTTGAGCTTTCCCTGAAGAAAATAACTCTAAAACCCTAAATTGAGGATCATCGCTCTTATGAGGCCAAAAACAATGATGATCGCTTATTTCACTGTACTTAACCTGTGATGGCATCGCTATGTTCACTTTCATACCCATGATGATACCAAAAAGGAAATTTTCCTAAAGAGGATGAGAGGCTTCATGATCTAGAAGCTTCCATAGCGGCAAGCTGGAGGTTGTTTGGCATAGATGAGGTCGAATTATCCCAACTTGACCTCTTGGTCTTATCCCTATGAGCTACCTCCTTGAGATAAGGGCCTATTCCTATCTTTGGAGAGGTCCTAACTCCCTTTCCTAGCCTATATATTCATCTTCTCCCATTCCCAAATGGTTGGTCTATGCCAATTTGCACCCTTATGCCAAGATTGTGCATATATGCTATTAATTTGTCTTGGAGAAGGAGTGATTGGAGAGCTTAGCTTGGACTTGGATATTCACCTATCAACATCAAGGATTGGTTGTATGCTTCCCCTTATTTTATATTAATATACAACTTCTGGTTCATTTTCCCTAAATGTGTATGCTCGTGTATCATTTATCTTAACATTCCTTGATCAGTTAAGTAGGTTGCTTTTGGATATGTTATTTGTATTTGCATGCCTTTTTGTGTCTTGATCTCTTGTGTAGGTGCATAAACACCGAGAGAAGCAAGAGCGAGCCCGTGACACAAGTGATTCAAGGTATTCAACAAAGGAGATCAAGATAGCATCAAAACGAGGTAGGCCATCTTCTTTGTCTCTCTTTTCAATTAAAACTTAGGAAAGTGTCTTGTACGTTGTCACTTCGGTTGCTAGACCCACTCATTGGGCTAGAGTGATCTTCTCTGTCCACGGAGAGGATTTACCTAGACAACAAAATGGTGACTCCATTGGGGAGCCTATGATCCTTTCCATCCAATCCTTCACCTTATTTTGTGATGAGTTTGACCAACCATCCATTCCGAGACTTGTTTGCTTGTCTGTAACTATTTCCACTTTCTCGTAATTGCTTGAAGGTTCTTGATTTGTGTTTCTCTTGTATATTTTTTGTTTTTTCTTTATCTTTCTCGACCATCACATTTTTTCCTCTTACAGTCACGATGACATCACAGGTATGTTGATTACAGTAGCGATGATCGTTGATTTTATTTTAACAGGTGCAATGATAACATAGGTTAAAAAAAATTATGGTTTTTCTTCTTCTTTTCAGTTTTTTTTCCTTCTGTCAATTGCTTACCATGATTTTAGTGTCCTTGTCTTGCTTGACATGTTTATCTGATTACAATTTCCTCTTGATTTGGTTTAAGTGTGTTTGGAGCTTGATTTTCCTTCTAGGGTTTTAGGACTTCTAGGTCATTCTTCATTCACTCATTGGTCTTCTTTTCAGAGGTCAATTTCCCTTGTCCAAAGAGTCTTTTTGTGTTTGTATGTCTTTTGCAAATCACTTTTGGTTCTTGGGTATTAATTTGTTTTCATTAGTGTTGAATTGAGTAGATGCTTTGAAAATCCCTTTAGTTCCCTTTGGCAAGCAATAGATTACAAATTTGTTTGTTTCGATTTAACTAAAAGGAAATATTTGCTTTGAATTTTGTGTTTCGAAAAGCGAAACCGAAAGTGTTTATCTTTTAAGTAGTTTTTGAAGCATTTGTTGCATTCCAAATAATTAATGTGAAAGAGATTTTCATGAATATTGAAGTTGTCTTCATTCTCTTCTCCTTTTTGCATAGATTGCATTGATTGTGTTAAAGTGAAAAAGAAATAATCATTACATCTTAAGGTAGATCGCTTTAAGGTTTTGTTTTGGCATTTAATTTGCTTATCATATGAAAGATTAGATTTCATGTTTGGAATTTAGTATTGGAAATTGTCATTGATGCATTGTTTCTTGTTTGATGAATGATTTAGGTGTTTATCTTCCCTAAATAGGAAACCTTTATCGAATGAAAGGATTTCAATTTCATCATTTAGCTACATTTTAGGAACAAGTGACATCGTTAGGGCCTTGAAATTGAAACATAATTTCAAGATTAACTTTAAAATCTGTCAATTAATCTAAGAATCATTTGAAACATTAGTGTTCGTACTTAGTGGTCTAGGCTAGAGACGTGTTCTGACGTCTATAAAAATTAGAAACTGTCATTCACTCTTGCACTAGACAGTGCTAGCACGGCCTTGTGCCCCCCATACCATTGAGTATATAAAGGGATACCCTCATAGATTGCAAACATTTATCCATAGGAAGCTGAGTCTACTGCCCTGTAAAAATGATACACCGAACACAACATTCGGGGATATTTACTGCATGTACATCAAGTCCTTGGTAAATTTATTTGCCGAGTTGTATATTGAAGTTCATGATTACTTGGTACTCCTTTTTCCTAGAGTTACCTGAGTGGTCATTTTGATCTTTTCTGATCCCTTAAATTTGAAGAGATCATTGAGTACTTGTGCTTTCAAGCTCACTAAACCATTGAAAGCGACTAGTGTTACCTTTTAGTCCTTTTCTCGACTCTTAAAAGATGAAAAGGCAAAGTTTTTGTTTCAAATTCTAAAAATAACTGCTCGCGATAAACATGTCAAACCCAAGCAGTTTCTTCTTGGGCCAATATTGAATAATTCCCTATTAATTTCAAGATTGTTAATAATCCATGAAAGAATCTCCTTCCCTTTTTTTCTCTTGAGAGGAAGTCATCATGGTTGAACCATTGATTTCATCTCACATTTCCCCTTCATTGTCTAATACTAAAGGGTCCTCCCAAGGAGTTCATACAGAGCTTCCTCAGTCACTTGTAGGTAGAGGTTTTGAACTTGGGATTACTCCAAGTATCCAACCCCTATCTTCTCATCCACCTCCATGGGATTCCTTGTCACCTCAAGAATCTAATCCTGAGACCCCAGACAATCATATACAAACCCCTACGAGTCCGCAGAACCATGAGAGTCCACAGAGGCTTCTTCTTCATTTGTCGAATCCGTTATTCGATTTTGGTGTGATATCTCCTCAGCATCCTTATAGTCCTTAAAATCGGCCTAGTATTCCTTTGGTTTTATCTCCCCGCCCATCTTGGACTCCTCGACACCAGCTATTTCCATTTATGGTGTCAAAGTGTGAAATCGCAACCTCTTCTCTAAGTCATTCGAAAGTTTCTGCCACTCATACTACTCATGTCAATGATGAACAAAGGTATGAATTTCCTCCATAAGGTTTTCATTTTACAAGGAGAGTCCCATCTCACACACTTCCTGAGACCAGTGGACCCATGTTTCCACCTGGTTATACAACCCTAGCCTAGTTAATTTTAGGAACTCCTAGTGCTTCATCTTTGTATTAGAATCCCATTTGGTCTTCTAATGCCATGCCTACTTCTAGTCCATTCATTCCAAATGTGACCTCTAAAACTTCAATACAAATTATTGTTACGTTAGTTCCCATTCAACCTATGATTCCATCACAACCTGTATCATCATTTCAACTGGCCCCTCTGATACAACGATTGTTTCAAGTCAAGTTTCAGTTAGTTATTCTACCCCTCCATCAAGTGGACAAAATGTGCCACTGCTTGGGAGGAAAAATCCGAATATTTCTCTTTTGTTAGGTGAAACCAATGTGAGTGGATTAAAAACTCACATGGTTGGAGTTAATCAACCTTATTCTAGTAGTATTCCTAACCCTGTTGATCCATCTGGGTCATGTAATATCTAGTACCAACAGCCTTATACGACTCAGATTCCACTCCAGCAGGTTTATGTCCCATATGGTTTGCAAGCCTTGGTCAATCCACCTTACACTCCACAAGTAGGAGCTTATGTCCAGCCTAGTCAATCCACTATCCCTAGTGGATATGGTCAGACTCTATTTTAAAATTACCAATACCCTCAAGGTATATCCCAAGGAACTGTCCAACAACCCTTGCAGCAATAAGGAGAAAGCTTGCAACAATAAGGGCAACCTTTGCAGCAGTAAGGGAAAACGTTGCAGCAGCAAGGACAATTGTTACAACAATAGGGGAAACCTTTGTAGCAATCTCAATAGTCTTTGCATGAAAAAACACAATTTGTTCAGCAGCCTACCCACCCTTTGTGCTCATAAGGTCAACCTTTGCAACAACAAGGTCAACCTATACAGTAGAAAAGTCAACCTTTGCAGAAATAAGGTCAACCTCTACAGCAGCAAGTTTCATATGCATATCAACAAGGTCAACCCCTGCAGTAGTAGGGCCAATCTCTTCAGGTCCAGGGTCAACAGCTTCAAAAACCTTACAATCCATATGCTATATATAATTTTTATCAACAGCCTATGGTAGGTCAATATCAAACCTATCGTGTACAACATCCACCTTATGGTCAAGGTAACCCTCAATCGGGGAAAAATCAAATCCCATATGGACAAAATCCTCCATTGTGGGGGAAAATCCTTACCATCAAGGTTGGAACCCATAGTTTGGGTCTCCTCAAAGGCCCTACATGTCATTCAATATGCAATTGCCTTTCTTGGCTACGTTGGAATTGCCTGATGTCTCAAGGCTCACAAATGATCCTATTCTTCATTTTCCTTACTGGCCTCTGGTTCCAACTAAAATTCCAAGCAATTGCCTTAAATTCGAAGGAAATTATAAAGGGGACCTGCAAGCTCATGTGATGACATATCACCTATGGTGCTCTTCAAATTCATATGTTGACAATTCTATCCGTCTTCGCCTCTTTCAGAGAACCTTAACAGGTGTTGCCGCAAAATGGTATATCGAGTTGCCTCGACCTACCTATGTTGACTTTAACTCTCTAGTTATGGCCTTCCTCACACACTTCCAATTTCTGGTTTCGTATCAAACTGGCACTCATTTTCTCACATCCCTTGAGCAAGATACTGCGACCCACATTTTCGACCATATTCATGAATGGAGATGTTATGAGACCAGCTCACAAAAAGATAGAAAAGATAGATCAACGCCTTATTTTTTAGCCTCTTCGAGGGGGCAACCTCCTTTACATTACACAAAATAACAATTCTTGGATGATACAAATGACAAGGCCTCCTTTCTATATATATGAGTCTAAGGGGTCATAATATAATTAGAGCCGACATAGCAATAATAATGTAAGGGAACAATAATAACTATATGTGGAATACATGGGCACAACAATATAAGAAGGGGGTTGTACTAATAACAATAAGGGGTTACACTAGTAGTATAGGGACCTAACATGCCCCTCTCCTTCAAAAAGTGTTGTCCTCAACGCTTGAGTAGTTCTTGATGCTTTTGTATAAATTCTTGTCC
>APFE031628530.1:42251-66569 GCA_000404065.3 Pinus taeda
TTTCACTTCTTGAACATTTTTCTTCTTGATATGTCCTTCTATCTTGATAGTTTGAGGAGTGGTAATTTTGGCCAATGAATTACAAGATATGGTTGGATTCATTTCTTCTTTCTCAATGTGATCTTTCACTTCTTCAACATTTTTATTATTGATATGTCCTTCTATCTTGAGAGTTTGAGGAGTGGTAATTCTTGCCAATGCTTTACAAGATATGGTTGGATTCATTTCTTCTTTCTTTGGGGTTTGGTCTTGGCGCATATCCTCTTATTTTGATGTTTCTTGATCCTTTTTTTCCTCCTCTTCATAATCTATGTAAAATAATTTCTTCTCAACACACTTATGACCTTTAGTGCATTTTCTATCACAATTGTAACAAAGCCCCTTTTTTCTTTTTTCTTCCAATTGTTGTGGTGTAACCCTTGTAGGTTGTGGAAGGCTAGCAAAAACAACACTTCCATTATTATAGTTGTGAGGGGTAGACTTCCTTGTTGCCATAATTTTACTTTCGACTTTGTAACAAAGCCCTTTTTCTCTTTTCAATTGTTAGGGTGTTGCTCTAAGAAGGTGTTGCTCTTTGTATCCTCATAATGTGCTATCATTTCCTCTGTGAAAATTGACCATGTAACAAGTTTTTTACGAGAGCAAAGCCCTTTATACCATAAAAATTGATCCGGTTCTTAATATGAAGATGCAATACATACCTTTTGTAACAGTGGTACACCATGTAGATCAAAATATTGCTCCATCTGAAGTATCCAATTTACTGGATCCTTGCCATCAAACTTCCTCATATTGCCTTTTCTTGATTTTAGGAGCTCGATCTTGAAACGACTATAACTCTGTAATTTCTGTTCTTTCAATTCTAAAATTGTGACCTGCAGTAGCCCTCTATGTCCTCATTCCAATGCCACCAGTCTGATCGAATTTAGATTCTCCAAGAAAGAGTTATGCACAATATCCCAAGATGACCTGATTATATACTTTTTCAGAAGAGCGAACTTGTATGAAGTGCCACATGTCACTATTTTTACCTTAGGATCTGAAAAATATCCATAGGAAACTACATTCCATCTGCTTTATATAGCTTCTTATGAAATTTCAATCTGATGCTCAAACCAAAATTTATGACTATTTTCCCCAGGTCACCTGTTTGGAATGTAATTCGGGAGTCTGCAAAAAGGCCAACTTCCTTAGATCATATCTCCGTAAATATAGTGCAAAAAGCTCTAAAATTTGGACCCGAAGTTCATAACGATTTCGGCCCAAATGGGTTTTTTTTTAGCATCTGAAACATTGCAGACAAAAATTTATAGTGAAAATGCCACAATGACTTGTTTGGAGCAGCGAAACCCTAAAATCCAAAGCTCTGATACCAAATGTTATGGAACCAGCTCACAAAAAGATAGAAAAGATAGAACAATGCCTTAGAATTTAGCCTGTTCGAGGGGGCAACCTCCTTTACATTACACAAATGAACAATTCTTGGATGATACAAATGACAAGACCTCCTTTTTATATATAGGAGTCTAAGGGGTCATAATATAGTCAGAGCTAACATAACAATAATAATGTAAGGGCACAATAATAACAATAGTGGGCTTCTATGGGGCACAATAATAACAATATGGGGACTACATGGGTACAAAAATATAATAAGGGGGTTGTACTAGTAACAATAAGGGGTTACACTAGTAGTATAGGGACCTAACAGGAGACATTAGTGTCACTTCCTTAAATTTGATATTGCTGATGAGTTGTTGACTTAATGGTTTAAAAAATCATTTGTTAAAAAGATTGCTAAGGATATAGCTATGCTTGGATGAGTTACTAAAGAACAAGCTATTTCACGTGCTTAGTATCTAGACTTGGTCTATTCACAATCTGGTACATTATATGAGATGTTGCCTGTTGCTCCAAGACCATCTTCAGATCTGGCAGCCTCAAAGTCTCCCAATGTACCACCCGTTGATGGTGTAATTGGTTCAGTGTCTCAAACTTCCACTTAGGCTTCTTCGAAGCATAAATCTGTTTCAAACACTAGTTACAATAATCCTTCAAAAATTTTGTCAAATCCTTGTAAAACCTTTGAGGTACATGTTGGTCAGCCTGCCATAGCAGATAAGGCCTCCAAAGGTAAGAAAAAGGGTAAAGGTACTAAAACTGATACCCCAAAATAGGATCCACCTAAATCATTTGTTGATGACACTTCTAAGAGAAAGCAGAAATATCCATGCCTCATCTGTGAGGAAGATCATTACACCAAGGATTGTCCTCGGCGTTCTAAAGTTAACTACTTATTGAAGGGTATTCTGGCTGTTTTGAAAGAACCTTTTCCATCTTAGCAGATGCAATTGGTAGAACAATAGCAATTGTCTTCCTCCTCTGGTTCCCAACTTTTCATGATGCAAGTTTCATTGCCTATTTCGATTGCTACTCGAACAAAGCACTATCAAACTCCACAAAAGCAGAAGGTGGAGAAAGAAATTACTGATATACCTTCTACTTTTGCTCCATCCAATTCTAGTTGCTCCATATTAAGTGCCCTAACAATGAGTCTGTAATCCGACCACCTCACAAAGGTGTACTTCGGAAATCATCTTATAATATGAATGCTAGAGTTGCACAACATTATAATATTGTTGAGGCTTTATCTCAAGCACCTTCAGCAATGTCTACTTTGGAGGTTCTTCAAACCTGTCCAATGCAGTGAAAGTCATTGTTGTCTACTATAGGCATTATTGATCTAGCCGATTTAAGTTTAATTACCTATGATCTTGAAAACTATGTTCCTCATCTTCCTCATCAGATTGCTTTTCTGATACTGGTTCTCATTAAAGGAAAGATGATTCATCGGACTATTATTGATGAAGGTACTTTCACTTGCATCATGTCTGTTTCGTGTTGGAAGGCCATTGACTCTCCTTATCTTAACTAGTCCCTGAACACTTTGGAGGCCTTTGATGGCATAGGCTCCCATCCATACAGTATTCTCACAAACTTGTCGATCATGTTGGAAGGAAAGACCATTCAGCTAGAAGTATAAGTTGTAGATGTGAATCTCAACTACAACCTTCTTCTTGGTCGAAGTTGCACCCACACTATGTTTTGTGTGATTTCTTCTTTGTTTCGGGTGCATCGTTTTCCTCTTGAAGGAAAAATTGTCACTGTCGATCAATTGCCTTTTTTCTCTTCTGGTTCATCGAATGAAAATGTCCCTTATGTGGGAAATATTGAGGTTCCTTATGAGAGTGTGGGGGCAAGTATTTTCAAAGACTTTATTTTAATGGGTACTTTTACTCTCCCACCTCCAAATGTTACTTCAATCAATATGATCTCAGTTCTATGAATCCTTGGATTATTCCGACTATAGATGAAATTGATTCATTTGGCGATTCCTGCTATAGAGAAAAATTATCAGGAAATTGTCTTGGCTTCAATGGCCACTTCAAAAAGTCATGTTGTTTTCAGTATGAACCTGGATACTTATGTGCCATCTTCGTGGCTTGGTTCTTGGGATTCTACGGATCCTTTGAACGAGACATTCCCCAACAATGAGAGTATCATTGAGGTTATGTATTTGGATGAAACTCCTTGGAACGGTCTTCATCATCGTTCTTCATTTCTTCTCATCCTTGGTGAGCTGCCTTCGTGTCTTGAAGCAATTATTTCTCATTGCCCAATGCGTCCACTTCAAACACTTGTTTTGGTGCACAAAGTCCTATCTGAGGTTAACATGGGAAACATTACTACAAATATGCCTCTTTACATTTCAATTAAGCTTGTAATTGTCGAGAACATTCATATTGGCGTTTCTTATTCTCTCGATGAGATTAGGGTTTACACTCAACTTTTCAAAGAATTTCGAGCTGTCTTCGCGTGGTCATATGATGAAATGCCTGGTATTGATCTCGCAATAATGGTGCATGAAATACCTACCTATCCTAGTGTAAATCATGTTCACCAACGGCTTCACCCTGTGCATCCTTGAAAGGCTGCTGCTAATAAAGAAGAAGTGGAAAATATTTTGAAAGTTGGTTTTATCTATCTAATCCCATTGACAGATTGGGTGTCCAGCATTGTCCCTATTGCTAAAAATAAGTGCATATTCGATGTCTATGTTGATTACTGCAACATCAATCATGCATCTCCAAAAGACAATTATCCCACTACTTTTATCGATCAAATCATTGAGGGGTGTGCTGGGAGTGAGATGTTTTCGTTTATGGATGGTTTTTCTAGCTACAACTAGATCAACATTTCACCTACTAATCAACATAAGATAGTCTCTATTTGTCCATGGGGCACTTTTTCCTATAATAAGCTTTCTTTCGGTTTATAAAATTTTGTCTCTACCTTCTAGAGAGAAATGTCTTATGTGTTTCATAACAGTCGACACATTGTTCAGCCTTACCTTGATGACTTACCAACCCATTCTTGCTAAGAGTCATGACCATCCAGACCACTTAAGATCCATTTTTTTGTGATGTCGACATTATAACATCCATCTCAATCCGCACAAGTGCGTTGTTTGCATTGAATCTAGTCGACTCTTTGGTTTTGTGGTGTCCCTTGAAGGTATCCGATTCAATCCTTTAAATTTTGAGGATATTGTCAACTTACCCCCCCCCCCCCCCCTCGCACCTCATTGTTGCAATTGCAAATCCTGCAAGGAAAGGCTAACATTCTCCGTCAATTTGTTCCTAACTACGCCAAACTCGCCAAGGGTTTTACTAGGTTGCTTAAGAAGGGGATCCCTTTCATTTGGGATGAAGTTTCCCAGAAATCCTTCAATGCTTTGAAATACATGCTTATTAGTGCTCTTCTCTTGCATCCCCCTTATTATCAATGCAATTATTTCCTATATTTGGCTGCAACTGATACTATTATTTCTATGGTGTTAGTTCAGGATGAGGACGATGGCAATGAAAATGTGGTTTATTATTTAAGTTGAAATCTCATCGACACTGAGTCTCAATATGCCCATGTCGAGAAGCTTGCCTTGGCAGCAGTCCATGTTGTCCAAATATTTTGACATTATATCTTTTTACGGAAAACCATAGTGATTTATGATTGCAACCCCATGACCTATATATTGACTCGTCAATTACTGGGGGGGGAATACTCCAAGTGGATTTTTATCCTACAGGAGTTTGATTTGGATTTTACTTCCGCAAAATCTAAGAAATCGCTTGTTTTTGCTAAATTGATATGTGCCCTTTCGTCTGCAAGCACTCCTACTGATGTTATTGAGTAGATTCCCGATGAAACTTTGTTTCTCATCAGCACTCTTGACCCGTGGTATGGAGATATTATCATTTATCTTCAAACCCAAACCTTTTGATCTGATTTGTCTCGATTCGATCGATGCCACATCCGACATCAGTCCCAACCCTATCAGATTCTTGGTGATACATTGTACTGAGTAGGTGTAGACTTTATTCTTCGCAGATGTCTAACACTCGAAGAGGCTGAACGAATCTTGAATGACTGTCACTCTAGTTCCTGTGGTGGTCATATGTATGACTACATCACTGCTCAGAAAATCCTCCATGCCAGTTATTTCTAGCCTTCTATATTTAAGGATTGTACTCTAGCTGTTCAGAAATGCAATGAATGCCAGATTTTTAATCGCAAGTAGTGCGCCCTATTAGAACCCTTACTCCCATTATTTATCATTGGCCCATTCACTAAATGCGACATTGACGTCATGACATGTAACCCTCTCTCGGCCGGGGGGCATGGCTATATTATTGTCATCGTTGGCTATTTCACCAAATGCACTGAGGCGATGCCCACATACAATGATGACGATATTATTGTTGCTCAATTCATCTTTAACCATGTCATATCACATTTTGGTGTTCCTCAAGCCATTGTAACTGACCATGGATCACATTTTCGTCAGCACATGATGGCAGGTTAACTGCTCAGTTGGGCCTTCGTCATGATAGCTCAACTCCTTACTATCCACAGGCCAATGGCCAAGTCGAAGCAATTAATAAATTTTTGATTACTATGCTTCAACGCACCATTAGGAAGAACAAAAAACATTGGCATCTGATGTTATTCTCGGCTCTATGGGCTTACAGAACTTCTGCTAAGATGGCCACTGGATTCACTCCATTCCAGCTAGTATATGGTTTAGAGGCAACTCTTTCGATTGAATGTGAGATCCCTTCACTCAAATTAGTTGTCGAACTCCTTCCTAGCACCTAGCCTGAAGAGGAGAAGTTACTCTATCTTGAGAGGCTTGATGATACTTGTTGCATTACTGCAATGGTAATCGAAGCCCAAAAGAAACGTGTCAAAGCTTATTTTGATCAAACCATTTCTCCCCACACGTTTTCCAAAGGTGACCTGGTCCTCCTTTATGATCAAGCTAATGACAATTTAGGCACTGGAAAGTTTGAAACTATGTGGCATGTGCCATATATTGTCAAATTTGTTTTGCAAAAAGGCGCCTATGAGCTAGTTGATTACGAAGGAAATGCATTGTCACAGCCCCAAAATGGGTTGTATTTGAAGAAGTATTACGCGTGAAATTCATGCGATTTTTTTTATACATTAGTGTGTGAATTCATTAGTGTGTGCTTTTATATTTTTGGTGTGTTTGTTTTCTTTGCAGACATGTGTTTTTCTGCTTACCTTGTGTTCCACTCGGTTTCCAGATGCCGTCAACTCATTATGTTGGTTTTGCTGATGGTGCTTGTCATAGGACACATAATTACTCTTCCGCGGCTTGGGCACTCTTTACCCCTGATGGTGATTTGATTGACTTGCAAGGTATATGCCTCGGATAGAAAACTAACAATATTTCTGAATGCAGTGTAGTCGTTGAATTATTGTCAGAAGCAATTGCTCTTGGCATTAGAGATTTAGTTGTCAAGTTATATTCACAGCTCGTTGTGTTACAGTTAAACAATCATTATTCAGTGAGAAATCCACAAATATTCTATATGTATCTATGTGTTCGATTACTGGAAAGAAATTTTGATTTTATCACCTATCAACACATTCCACACTATTTGAATACATTAATAGATGCATTAGCCAATTATGTTCTTGATCGAGATTTGTGTCATTTATAGAATTGATCATATTCTAGACACATAAGTAGGAAATAAAACATGTATGTGTGTGTGTGTGTGTGTGTGTGTGTGTGTGTGTGTATCGATTATGTCGAAGTGTTTACATCAAAATCTTAAAAAATAAAGCTTTCAGGGACACGTGGCTTTCAAAGTCTACAAAATGTGTAAAAGAGCTAGAAAGGTTGTTAGCATGCATAATGCTCATGGTAGCATGAGACTGCTTGGATCACTCGGCCTAACAGCCAATTCAGTCTTGTAGTGTGTGTCTCTACCAACATAGTGGCACCTTATTTATATTAGCATACTCTAGAACTCCTTGAATAATTTCTTCTAGGTTGCACTCCATCTCAGTTAAGAGGTTCACCCCTTCCTCATAGTCAAAGACCATTATCTAATGACCCACTCACCGTGCTATTTGCGACATGCCATGTGGTCTTTCGGGTCCCACATCTACACATTTATCATAATTCGAGTCTCAGTTTACACTTTTACCAAAAAATCATAAGACTAGAAAAAATCCAAAAAAACAAGTCTTTACTTGCATCAGTCCACTGTTCTCCTGGTGGAAGAGGAAGATTTGGATCCCATTGGAAATTTGTGCCAACATATGCATACTCATCCACCATGAGTAATTTTCGTTGCATCCAACTAAATAACTATGGAGGGTAGTGCATATGTTGACTCGTCCCTCCTTGAGGCATGAGTTGACTCCACCTCACTAACCTTAGGTCATGGGGGGTAGGATCCGGTACCTTTACCCATTGATACCAGAATAGGGGCACTCCCTCTAAGAATAAAGTCACCAATATCGAGCCAAACCCAAATTATCTTAGGTTTCCCTATTTCCCTTGGTCAGTTTTCTTTTCATATTTGCCAGAAGGCCTCCACACCAGTTGAATATGGTTAGGGTTAGACACTCAACTCCATACTAGAATTGGGATTTTTAACTCTCATGTAGGGCTTGCATCCTAGATATGCGAGCTATGGTGAATAGGATGGTTCATAGAGGAAGGTTATTGGTGATCATGGTGATCTTCACCTTCCCACCCCTCATCATCTCTGCACTTGGGCAATGCCTCCTAATCATAGCACTAGTACTCTCACCCCCAGGGTGAGATCTGAAAAGCTGGACTCTTATCCTCTACAGGACAATCCCATTATAAAATAGATGTTTGATTCTTCTATTTCCAGTTCATGGCCTTTGATGATAAAGATCTCTCGATCCACATCCCAAAGACTAATAAAATAGGGTAACCATTCCATCTGATCCCTCAGTCCTGTGGTCCTGAAGAACTTCAACAACCCACAATCTCTCAAGACATTGATGTATTCTGGATTCTGGGTTGCTTGATAATCTTCAGCCTCATGGCCTCTTTCTTTCCATTCTAGAACCATGATCTCCTACAAAACATCATTTAACACCAATTAGAACCTTTTTCATGGATTGAAATCAAGAAACTTTGCTTTAAAAAGGGTTTTTTCTTCAAAAAATTCCACCTCGGTGCCATCGTGCCTATTTTTACAAACATAGCAATGTCATTGCGGGTGTATTTGAGCTCAAGCGTGATTATCGTGGGTCTAATGACCAAACCTGCGATGATCGTCAATGCTCAAAAATTTACAAATCCTCCCTTTTAGCATATAAAATTCCATTAAAAATGCATGAAAATGTGATGAAATGCAAGAGCAAGGACAAACCTCTTACCTACTGCAAATGGTTCACAAAATGGTGCCCTGAATCTCCTACAATGGTCACTTGAAAACCGAGAAAATTAGGGCACAAATGTACTTTCATAACTTACTATGGTAAAATGGTAAAAGATAATGTTACCTTTTGTTATTTATAAGTTTTGAGGTCAGATTTGTCAATTTTTATTGATATTTTATTATTATATCTCGATATCAGTGATGGGTGCATTTCTTTGTGCAATTAAAAATGCTTTTGGTGGACAGTGATTATTTTTTACTAGTTCTCACGAGTTGTTGTTTTATCACTTTTTCAGACTCGTTAAAATTAAACGAAAAAGGAACCCCCCTGGAGTCATCTTAAAGCCCTTTTCTGACTCTCAAAAACTAAAAAGATCATCGAGTACTTGTCATTTCAAACTCGTTAAATTAAATGAATTGATCTCACCTCAGTATATGTTTATCCCTTTTTCGGGCTGAGATTGACTATTTACGAAAAAGGTGCACCTTGATCAACATGGTTAAGAGGTTCTCTCGAATATTGTTTCTACCTTTTCGAGTTCGAGAGACAAATTACGAAAAGGGACATGATGGAGTTTTATTTTTTGTCTCTTTTTCAAACTCTCTAAATATGAAAAAGACATCGAGTTATTCTTACGTCGGACTCGTTAAAATTTTACGACGAAAGACTTGTCACCATGATGAGACCAAGTTTCTCCTTCCTAGGACTTGTAAATCTTACTAAGATGGATTCATTCGAAGAATGAACTTACATGACAAACATATGTTATCCCCTTCAAGATTGTGTTAAAATTAATTGGGGTATTTGCTAGAAATAGCAGGGGAAAATGAATATGAAACATCCTTTGTATAGGAAAAATGTTGCTCTTGAACATGACACTTTTCCTCTTTCGTGTCAAGTTTGGGATATCCTCACTCAGTCACTTGTCCTTCTGGGTTTGGGTGATTCATTTTTTCCTCTCATTTGACTATTCCATTTTTTCATCATGACCTTTAGTACTATGTTTTGTCAAATGCTACCAGACTCTAGAGTCGTGTCGCCAGTGTTCAAGAGAAGTCATATCTGTAGTTATTTACCTATACATTGTCTGGCCTTTTGTTACATTCTTAGATCTTATTCATTTCATTCAACTTTATTCCTTGTTTCGTATTGATGATGGGGGAACCATCATTGCCCTCCTTCGACAAGTCATTTACTATTGACTTCAGCTCATTATCCAGGAAGATGAATTAGAAACCACTTTTCAATACCTTAGAGCTTTCATGCCCTAATGGAAAGTTCATCGCATCCAATTATAGGTCTTCATCATTGGACTATGATTGGATGCTTCCACGAGTGTTCGACTTCAATTTCATTATCACATTCACAGATTGTATTGTCATACCTTAAGAGCCATTTTCATTATTAGTGGTTTATCTCGTACCTGTTAATGGTCCAGATCATTGGCCAGTAATCAGGTGGTTTTATAGCTTGTTTGACTTCGACACATTTATTCACATGTTATAATTTGTACTGTGATCGAGCCGGAATGGAGCGCAAGACCCTGATTCTTGTCTAATATGACTTAGGTTATGTGGATTTATATGTTATTCATGATTATACACATATTTTGCTATACGGATGGATGTGACATTACTGTGGGACTTTACATTTTTTGTGATCCTTCTATATTAGATGGTTGCGACCATACCTTGGATCTTAGATTCACAGATGATCCTTCTCATTTAGATGGTTGCACCCATACCATGGATCTTTTCATATAGTCCTTATCATCTAGATGACTGCATCCATACCATAGATTCATGTCTTTATTTCAGATATGTATATGTATATGCATCCTTTATTTGCAGGTCTCTTGACAATGATTGTCCTCCTCCTTGCAAAAGCTCGTAAAGCATCTCATCCATCACTCCTCATTCTACCTTCATGCTCTAGGGGGTGTCTATTACACAATATTTTTTCACACCTCCTGCACTTCCCTGTGACATACCCCAAAGTGCCTGAAACATGACCATCATGCAGTGTACTCATTTATATATGCAGCTCAGATCCTCCCTCTAACATTGATTAGAAAATGCCTTGAGATTTCCCTGAAGAAAATAGCTCTAATACCCTAAATTTAGGATCATTGCTCTTATGAGGCCAAAAACAACGATGATCTCCTATTGCACTGTACTTAACACGTGATGGCATCGCTCTGTTAACTTGCATACGCACAATGATCCCAAAAAGGTAATTTTCCTAAAGAGGATGAGAAGCTTCATGATCTAGAAGCTTCCAAAGTAGCAAGCAGGATGTTTTTTGCAATAGATGATGTTGAATTCTCCCAAATTGGCCTCTTGGTCTTATCCCTCTGAGCTACCTCCTTGAGATAAGGGCCTAATCCTATCTTTGGATAGGTTCTAACTCCCTTTCCCAATCTATATATTCATCTTCTCCCATTCCAAAATGGTTGGTCTATGCCTATTTTCACCCTTATGCTAATATTGTGCCTATATGCTATTCATTTGGCTTGGAGAAGGAGTGCTTGGAGAGCTTAGCTTGGACTTGGATATTCATTCAAGGAGAGCCTATCAACATCAAGGCTTGGTTGTATGTTTCCCCTTATTTTCTATTAATATAAAACTGCTAGTTCATTTTCCCTAAATGTGCATGCTCATGTATCATTTAGCTTAACATTCCTTGATCAATTAAGTAGGTTTCTTTTGGATATGCTATTTGTACTTACATGCCTTGTTGTGTCTTGATCTCTTGTGCAGGCGCTTAAACGCTGAGAGCGGCAAGAACGATCTCGTGATGCAAGCGATTCAAGGTCTTTAACAAAGGAGATCGAGACAGCATCAGAATGAGGTAAGCCATGTTATTCGTCTCTCTTTTCAATTGCAACTTAGAAAAGTGTCTAGTAGATTGTCACTTTGGTTGCTAGACCCACTCATTGGGCTAGAGGGATCGTCTCTGTCCGCAGAGAGGATATACCTAAACAACATAAAGAGGTTATTCCTAAGTGGTATTTAGTCCTCCCTAATAATTTATTTAGAGCCTAGGGGTCTTGATTCAACCCTAAGGTATCATAACCAATCTTCTTGAGTGAATCTGGGCAAGTATATACACGTTGGAAGAGTACTATAGGAAACAACAGATTTACTACAGGAAAATATAATTCACCGAATGACCAAGAAAATAAAATCCAAATTGGAGGGGAAAAATTTTGTGATTTACTAGGATGTCTTAGGTCACCATTCCAAGTAGAATCACTTAAAAAGACCTTTGTTAGCCCATGCTAAAAAATAACAGAAAATTACTAGTCTAAATCTAGAAATTTGAGAACTAGTGAGCAAGTAAATCTATCAAATGCCTAACCAAATCAAGTGAAAATGTAATGGGGTAATTTTTTTATTAACTGGAATGTTTTTTTGATATAATGCAAGTGGAATCAACTTGATTGAAGCTTGTTAGCATGCTCTAAAAAATATCAGAAATTTATTGTTTGGCCACAAGGGACTTCGAGAAATCTAGATTTGGGAATAAGCAAGCTAATCCAAGTAGCTCAATGATTACTATGACCTTCCAAAGTTGTTACAATGATGAAATTATGCTTGTGATCTTTCAAAATAACTTAGTTCAACCATTTAACCCAATCCTACAAGTTACAAGAAATCATTAATACTAAATGTAGAAATAGAAAAAAGACAAGAACAAGAGATGTGTGTGAATAAGAAGTGAAAAGAAGAAAATTAAATGATACAAAAGGGTTTTGAGGCTCATGGGATGGCCAATCACAAGGAAACTCATATTCCTATGAAGAAGACCAAGATTTAGAAGCTAAATATGTCACCAATCTTCATTATTTCCATCATTGCAATTACATCCCTACCATAAATGAAAGTGGAGTTGCAAAAATACGAGTTCTCTCCACAAGAAGACTAAGAAAAATCAACCCCTAGAGGAAAATTGACTTGGTACTTATACAAAATGATTAGGAATCATTCCCCATGAAGGGTTGGTTCCCAATATTAGGAATCTGCATTAAATGGCATGGAACACATTCCTAGATATTCTCAACCTTTGGAGCTCCACAATCTGTGCCATAATTCCATAAAGAGAGGTTTAATGTGTTGAAGGATGGTCAGATGGGCCTTAATTTATGTCTAATTTAGAGGCCCATCAGACTTTATGGTCATACTGAGCTTTGGTGTGCTTTTTAGCCACTTCAATGGTTTGCAATGCAACACAATGGTCTTCATTGGCATTCCCAGGCATAATAAGTATTTGTTCTAAAGGTTGGGTGTCGGGAGGAGTTCGACAACAAGGTGGAGGGAGGGGATTTCACACTCGATCTGTAAGATTGCCTCCTGTCCAAAAACAATATGGAAAGGACTGAACTTGGTGGTAGTCTTGAAAGAGGCTCTATAGGCCCACAAAGCAGGGAAGAGAATAAGGTTCCAGTTGATCTTGTGTTTGTTCACCATCTGCTGAAGCATGGTTTTAAGGATTTTATTGACAACTTCAACTTGGCCATTGCCTTGGGGGTAATAAGACAATGAATAAGTGAAGGGGTTTTTCCCAGTTGGGTTCCCCTGTAAATCATTATGTTCTTATGGTGTTTTAATGATTGCATGTCATTGCATGGGTTTCTAAATTGTGATTTCCATTTCGCAAAATAGTAGAGGAAATTTGTAATCTTCTTTTTTCTTCTTCTTTCAAGTAATATTTGCATACACATTGATATTATCTACAAACATTGTCAAATAACCTCTACAACATATTTGCAAACATTAAGAATAGTGCACCTATGATCTATAGAAATTCTCCCATTTAATCCAAATCACATAAATCTCTACCCTGCATTGAATCAAATCTCTGACACCTACAATTCATTCATTATCCACTGCAAAATAATACAAGTCATCATAAAAGCTATACCCTGCATTACTTTGTTCTTAAATCAATTCGATCTACGTCACATCTAGACATTCACTCATCCTACAATTAAACTAGTCAACATACAAGTAAATCTACCATTGTATCATCTCCATATTTTCAGATCTTTTGATGATAGACAAATATGAGGCTTGTTATTGCACCTTGTGTGAAACAATAAACAAAAACCTCAAAGAATGCACACACAATTTTTCCAATTCGCTTCTCTTTTATATCCATGTTTTTTCGTCAATACCACAAGAAAAACAAAGGTATTCATTATTGGTATTGTTGACCATATCAATTCAACTTCATAGGAACAAATTCCATGAGAAAAACTCTGGTTTTCTCATGGTTTTTAATTTTCATCAACTATAGGAATCCTCACTAGGGCGGCTAGTAGATCCTAGAGACAATTGTTATTATGATGTTATGGGTTTCTCTGCAACATTAGCAACCTCACCACTAGGAGAATAACTGCTTTTCATACATGATAATATAAATTTTGATACTTGTCTCCTTCTTCCCCCAAATTTGGAGCTTTGCTTCAAGAGTGTGTTTGGGGCATTATAACAACCTTTCACAAGCAAATTGACATCATAGAGCTCAGTATAAGGCATCAAACTCATGAGTACATGACATTCACCAAGTGACATTAATCTTGTAACTCATCTTTAGAAGTGAACTTGATACATCATGATAACTTTTTACAAAGCCTTTGACACAATGACAACCTCTTGCAACACCATGACAACCTTATAAAAGAATGAATTCTCATAAGAAATTGTCTAACCAAATCTCTACCTCTTCTTGCAACCTTTGCCTCTTCCTGCACCACAACTACTCGCAAACAAACAATCCATGTAGACATACAAACAATCCATGGAGACATACAACCAATCCATGTACACCTACAAACAATCTATGGAGACAAACAACCAATTCATGTAGACATATTGTGATGAGATCATAGTGTAGGTTGACATCAAGGATAACACATTAGCCATAATGCCAAGATTCATTCTCTAGTATGAAAATGTTTTCATCATTTCCTCCCATATTGTCAAAATCAAGTGGTACTTCATTGACTTGGTTTGAATTCCTTTCAACTGAGCCTGTTATATCATCCAAGGAGGAATTTATCAAATCTTTTACTATAGTGACCAACACATCACATCAATATGTATGCTCTCTGGTTAAATGCATATGAGGAAGGATTCATGCAATCAGAAGTATTCCAAGTGTTCCCACAAACTCACGTGTGATGGGACATAGAGATCTAAGTTGATCGCATGTGACTTCAAAATAATGTTCTAGACTGTGAGTAGGTGGCTCTTTTATCTCAAGAATATGTGATGGAGGGGAACTTGGATAATTGTTGCCTTGTTGGGATGAATCAATAAAAGAACGTAAGAATTGACCTGTCATATAATGGCAGCCCTCCTTCTAGCACCAAAATCTATTGTTGGGCTTGGATATTCCACCAATGATAGGGAATGTCCCTAGTGTAAAATCTCAATTAGACTCTACACCATTTGGAATAAGAGTCCCATCTGGTATGTTTTCCCGACTACCATCCCGCTTGAATTATTATACACATTGACACAAATAAGAAACATGTGATAAAACCACCATCACTTTTGATAAATACAAGTTATAATAACTTTGTGAACTAATTACAAATAATATGCATACAATACTACTATGAGCAAAATGAATAACATGAACCTTCACTAAAACAGTGGTTAACATTTCTCTAATAGAGATACATGTAAAGGAAGAATTTCTATTTGATTGGAAAATAGTTTACAACCAATAATGATCATTAAAGCATAAAGGCATACAGTTTCAAATGAGATTTGTGTTAGAGATAACAAACTAGTTTGTTTTCTTCAACACATATAAATGACAACACAAACCATCAACCATTACAAGAATAGTCTTATAATTCCTTACAATATGTGTGTGAAACAGTTTCCTGGCTCAAAGAGCTTATGAGTATTAAGGAGAAGTATCGCAATGCACAATTACAAGAAGCACTAGCTCGATCCAATAGTGGAACATGAAAGCTACTACTTTCTTTGAAAATAATAACAATCTCTCTACAATATGCTTACAAGAGAAACTGAAGTTGAAATTCCCTTTGCTTTAGCCATGAGGTTCTACTTATAAGACATGAGGTGACCTTTCACCTCCCATGTGACTCTTGGACTTCCCTCATGACTCTGCAACTTCTATGTAACCTTTGGACTTCTACATGTCTTTTCATTTTCTTTTAATTTTTTAATTACAAAATTTATAATTTACAAAATTATGACCAAAATTATGAAAAATAAAATATATTCATGTGAAAATTTGTGTGAATTATAGCTCTGGCACTATCACATGGATCTCTTTTGCAACATATTAGTACCATGCCTTGTATTCAACAACTATGTCCTTCATCTTCTGCGCTACCCTTAGTTATATCTTATTCTACACTCTAAAGCATCTGACAATATTGTCTTGGAATCCACTTGTATCTTGTTCCAAAGCATTGTTAGCTTAGTATGCAACTTGACTAGTTCTACAATATATGAAATAATTCTTTCCTTGGTGACTTCTAATTTTTCTTGTAAGTAATATGCTTTATGAAATTCGTTGCTTCCCATAGCTCTCACTTGATTTCATCTCTCGAATTCCTTCTCTAGGTACACCAATGGAAGGTATCTAGTGTAATCGGACTAGACCCTCTAAGCCAGTATGTAACTTCAGATAGGATAATATAGTATTAATTGTGATGCTACTTAGTTTTTCATGAGATTGTAATAGCATTTTCGTTTCAAATTTTTCGATCTCAGTTTCTATCTAGTCTTTTTTAGGTAATGTTTTCGATGAATTAGAGTATTTATTCTCGATTCTTGAATGAAATCTACAGCCATGTGAGAAAGTATCAATATATTCACTCTTTCCTAACGAATTCTTTGAATATTGTTGGCCATTATAGGGATATTGAGTTTTCAATGAAACATGTTATGTCCTTGAGGATTGGCATCTTGGTTTTAGGATTGTTTACTACTCCTACGATGCTACTTTCCACTATTTCCGTTACCAACCCTTTTCTTTTCACTAGAGGCATGCCTTCTGTGGACATTGACACACTAATGCACTAAATATTTCATGTCCCTGGAAATTCAAGTTCATTCATTGAAAAAAGACACAATTAGTCAAAAAATATATATTCTATTTTTCACTGTAAAAACATAGTACGTTATGCATAGTCTCACTAGATAGAGACAAGGATGATAGCTTGGAAGAGTAGGGATTGATAGTACTAGAGGAATTTAGGCTAAGGAATTGAAGTGTGTGAGTGCACTAACTAGAGGCAAAGAGTACATATAAATAAAAATCGAGGTTCATAGATGAAATGGGTTTAAGCTAAGACAATGTGATATGCAGGAGTGACAATGAACAGTGAGGATTCAAGGCTTAAGAAATTCAGAGTTTTTAGAGGTACGGGACAAAATGTTATGCCTCTATCACACGCAGGTGTGCCAAGTCAAGATAAAGACTTAATACTAATGCATTCACACTTCATAGTCACAAGGATATGAGATTATGGCTCTGAATAGCACCAATGGGATACAAAGTGATTGGGTAAGAGTAATGGTGCAGTCGAAGTTCACAGTGATAGCCACAAAATACTAAGGTATTGGTTTGCGCAAGTGCGTGAAGTCAAGACTTTGGTGGGTTTTAACTGATGGAAATCGTGTTTGGGGTTTATAAGCGAATGGCGAACCCAAAAATGACTAAGTGTAGGGATGATTCTGATCAAGAGTGTCTGTATTTAACATTTAAAATGAGACATTTTATATATAAATTAACTATTGACAAGAATATTGAAGTTGCAGAATACCAAAAGGAATAGGAGGAAAAAATTGTGGAAATGAAGAAAAAAGGTACCAATTACAAATTCCAATCACAAAGGGAATGAGCCCTACCTGATTTTGATGTGTAATGCAATCACACTCTAAAAGGATAAACGAACATATCTATGAAGAAAAACTATGAGGAGCTCCTAAGTGATGAAATAAGCAATGAAATGAAGTTTGGGGGGACAAACCTGTATATAACTTCATCCAAACTCGCTCATGCCTCGAGATGTGATCAAGAGCAGGATAAAGCAACAGGATTCAAAGGAAAATATAGAGCTAAAAAGTGTGCTTGTGCTGATAAAGCAAATCTTGACAAGCTTACAAATTTCAATTGTGATTTGCTCACGTCAGTGATAAGACAAGAAAACACTTAGAAAAACTTCCAGGCTTGATCCTAGGAGAGATTAATGGGGCTCCAAAATTCAAGAAGTTGAAAATTTTAGTGGGTTGTTGCAGCAGCTACAACAGAACCCTTAGGGTAGACTCAATCTCACATTTCCAAAGAAAAATTAAAGGCTACCTAGGGTGTTGTTGTTGGAAAGAAAAAAACTTTAGTTGGGGTTCTTAGAGCAGTCCAAGCCTCTATCCCCAATTCCCTATGATGCTTCATTCTTTCAATTGTTGAAGGTTAGCTAGCTCCTCAAAAATGTTAGCTCTCAAACATCTTTTCCTTTATGAAACTCTTGTTGTCATCTTTCTTCAAGAAACCCTTGGCCCTGGAGATGCCACTATAAATATTTTGGAATTTCTTGTTGTGGGTTGGTGTTTTGTAGTGATGGATACTAGGGGGAATTCTAGTTGTTTAGCAATGGGTATTAATCAAAGATATGTTAAAATTTTGAGTTCATGGGGTGTTGAAGGGGCCGTAAGGGTCGATGTCTTTATGTCCAATTTGGGAATGGAGATCAAATTGATTAATATTTGGCTTATTTATGGGAAATACTTATGGCATGTTCCTATACGAATTTTGATAATCTGGTGGTTGGTGGTGATCCGAATTTCTTTCTAGGAATCTCAAAAATTTGGGGTCCACACGCCCACTCATCTTTCTGACGTTTTTACTCATATTCTAGAGGTTCACAAATTCTATGATATATGTTTAATCAAATTAAATCCAGCCTATCATAATAGGAGATCAAGAGATGCAATTATGTATTTAAGGATTGATCACTTCCTTGTAGCAAAATCTTTGTTGGACAAAATCTTTTTCTCTCATCAGTGAGTAGGAGTGGGGGGTAGTTCTGATCACCATCCCATTTTCCTTGAGTTAAAGGGAAGATTCAACAATCCCAGATCCCCATTCAAATTTAATTCAAATTGGATGAAAGAAGAATACTTACATAATCTAATGGTGAAGCATTGGATCACCTATAGCCTAGATAGGGAACGATTAATCCTTGCTCAATTTGAGGACAACTTTAGAAGAATTAAAAGAGCCATCATTGAATGGGAGAAAGAGAAAAAGAAAATAGATGTTGAGGTATTGAAAAGGGTGGAGAAAGAGATGGAGAAGTTAGAATATTTGCAGGATGGTTATTCATATGAGGACTCCAAGAAAAGAATAATTCAACTTGAAGCTTTCAGAAATAGAATCTTGAAGGAGCAAGAGGAGACTTAGAGGTTAAAATCGATGCGCTTTAGTTGAAGAGTGGGGATGAAAACTTGAATTTTTTTCAATAGTTTACAAATGGGAAGTGGGCTACAAATACCATTTGGGCTCTTGATGATCCAAGTAGTGGCTAGGTAGATAAATTTGAAGATTTATCTAGATTGGGTATAAGTCATTTCAACTCCCTTTTCAAAGCTCCCCGGGATTTCACTTTAGATTAAGTGATTGACTTGGTTGGTCATTTTCCAAGATTCATTGATGAAGTTGTTAACAACTGTCTCATGGAGTCGGTATCTAAGGAGGAGCTACCAAAGGTCTTGCACGGACTCCAGAGGGACAAAAGATGAGGTCCTAATGGGCGATTGGTTGAATTTTTTACTGAAATTTTTTATATTCTTGGTGATGACCTCATGAAACTAATTGAGGATTGAGAAAAATCTAGGCAGATGTATGATGTGTTTAACTCCAATTTTTTACCTTTGATTCCCAGATATATCTATATTTGCTATTTTGATGAAATTAGGTTGATTTATTTATGCAAAAATATATATAAAATCATAGCCAATACCATCACTAATAAATTGAAGTCAGTTTTGTCCTAACATATTTCAAAGAAGAAATTCTATTTCTTCGGAGGAAGGAAAATCCATGAGGCCATAGGGGTTGCATAGGAGGGACTCCATGATCTTAAAAATAATAAGCTAAAACGAATGGTGCTCAAAATTGGCCTATCTAATGCATATGAAAGGGTTAGTTGGTTTTATATTAGGATTCTTCTAACGCACCTGGATTTTAAGGTAAGATTTATTAACTAGATCATGTGTTGTATAACCTTAGTTTCCTTTGTGGTGGTTATCAAAGGATGAGCCTCAAAAAAATTTCATGCTGAAAGAGGTCTTCATCATGTTTTTTCACTATATCCATTGTTATATCTTATGGTCGCATAAGGTCTAAGTAGGTCGTTAGAAGAGGTGAAAAGAAGGGGCATTCTAAAGGGTGTCTTTGTAGGAGGAGATTTGACCATTATGAATTTATTATTTTTTTATGACATCTTGTTGTTCAGTGATGGATCTAGGAGGGATTTAGCCTCAATAAAATCATCCCTATCTCTATTTGAAAAAGCAACAAGTATGCTAGTTAACTTGCAGAAATCAACTTTCTCTGTGATGGGTTTATCTAGAGACGAACTTACTAATTCTCAAAATGTCTTCCCTTTTCAAACAAATATTATTGATGAAGGGCCAAAATATTTTTGTTTTTTTCTTAAACCCAATGACTACAAGAAGGTGGACTAACATTGGTTGTTGGAAAAATTAGAAAGAAGGCTCAAGGTGTGGAGTTTCAGGGGTTTTCTCGGGCAAGTAGACGGGTGGTCATCAAATCTAACTTAGAAGTGATATCGATTCTTTAGATGTATTTATCTTGGATTCCAAAGGTAATTCTAAATTATGTTCGTAAAACTTATTGTATATTTATAAGGTTGGGTTCACAGGATGGAAGATTTTTCTCATGGGTCAAATGGGATAAAATCTCTCTTCCAAATAAATGGGGTGGTTGGGATTTTAATACTTTGGTGTCTTTCTCCAAAGCATTGGCTTCCAAGGTAGGATGGTGGTTAATAGCCACATAAATTTTATGGACTAATGTTTTCTGCAGAAAATACATAACCCCCCCTTCTCCATTGAATATTCAATCAAATCCACTAAAAAATGCAATCCAAATACCTTTGTAGCTTGGAAAGTTGTTATTGAGTCTTTTGGCGTGATTGAATGGGGTTTAGCATGGAAGGTTGGTTCAGGTGATTGAGTTAGAATTCGTCCAGATGCTTGGGTCAGTTGTTGGACGAATTACATTTTCCCATAGGAGTTGGTGGATTTCATGCATGAAAGGAGGAATATAACTCTTACCCAAGTGGTAGATATGAATAGTTTTGAAATAAGGAATTACTGAGAGGGAGGGGGGGTGAATGAGCAATAGTGAGATTCTTAAATATTTTTATTGAATATGCTTTTAGTCCCTTTTTTATTTTATGTTTCTTATGGGAGAATTCATTCATAAAGATAGTGAGCAGCAAGTTTAAGCATTCATATGTTCATACAACCAATCACATGAACAACACACACATTTGACACTGGTGTTTTCACATGGAAACCCAGAGGGAAAAAAACCAACAAATTGTTGTTTTTTTATGATGTAAATTACACACCTAATTAATTAAATCAATTTTTTTGTGAGCACCCACTCGCATGAGGAACCGACCCCCTTAAGTTAGCAAGCACAAGCTTGCTAAGAGGCACCAACCTCTTCTGAATGTAGGCTACAAACTAATCTTTCCAATGTTCTACAATTCAATACAATTTTCAAAATGAAAATAGAGGCATATACAATTATGGAAAATACCAATCTGGTTGGTTGCAGAAACAACTGTTTCTCTTGGTCCTCTAATGTTCCACAGACTCCCTTGGTCTCATACAACTTCTCTTTTCCCTCTTCTCTCAACAACATATCCTTAGAACTTTTCCTAATCTCGCATAGGCTCTCTGCTACACACTCTTCAACTCTACTCTCACTACTCATCACATCAACAATACACTCTACACCGCCATTATACAATGGAAATCAATAGTTTTTATCCTCTAATGCGCATTGCACAATGTTGTCTTTACTGCCTGTGTCCATATTTCTTGAGTGTACCTCAGTATGGCTCCTCCTGTTGTTGTTGTGTCTACTAGTTGAACTCTGTCATATCATTAAACACAAAAATGGGCTTTTGAGTTCTTCACTCACTCCCTGTGTAATCCACCATACTAAGAATTTAATCTCAGTCTGCCCGCATACTCTACCGTGACTTACCATGCTTATTCATTGCTCCACAGAGCTTGAAAGTACTCAGGAATGGCCACTCTATTCCTCAATTAAATCTACAATACGTGCATGGGAAGTAGACGATTTCTTTCTCCATTTTATTTCTCCATTTCTTCAGTTCTTCTCTATGGACTTTTGTCCTCGTTTCCTTGTCTCAGCGCTCTCTGTAGATCTCGCTAACTCCATAAACAAACACTATTGAATCATATTTAATTTCTAGGTGTTGACTCATCCATTCTTTTAATTTTCTATATTGTTTATATTAAAGCCCCCACATATAGTAACTCATACAAAACAAACATTATGATATCACACAGCTCTGATGCCCTTAGCCCCTTTGGAGCTTAGCTCCCTCAACGTCTTATTTCTCATAATACCAGCCATATGATCGTTGGCTTAGCTAACCACTATAGCGTTATATCGAAGCCCCTTCATATAGTAACTTTTGCAAAGTACCGATTGTGTTTTACCTCCCTTTGTTTAGACCTTGACTCCTTTGGTCTCCATACAACCATGTGCTAGAGAATAGTGAAGCCCCTCTAATCGTAACTTTTGCAAATGTCATTTGCACAGGAGTTACGAGGTCCTCGACCTCAAATATGACGTCATGCTTTCATCATTTCTCCATGTGATGCCTCTTGATTAGTGACATGTGTCACCCTAATCTACCCCATTGGGCCAAGAAAGATACCAAAACAAACTTCCATGTGTCCACTGTACTGTCATGTCATGTTGATGTTAGTTTCCACTGTAGCTTCTCAAATTCAATCACATGTCACCATGTGTCCTACTAGAGGAGAGAGAAGGGTTCTTTTCAAGCCTTGGTTTTGCAACAAAAAACTTTGTTAATCCTTCTACGCATCCCTTGACACTTTTTGCAATATCGGCAGCTCCATATATCGTAACTTCTCAAAATACAAATGTTAAGAAGTTCTAAGGTTCTAATGTCTTCAACCTTCCAATATTCTGATATCTGTTTGCTCTGCTGTTCCGATGGCCTCTCCAATGCTCCAATATACAACCTTCTGATATATCTTTCTCTAATGCTCCAATATTCATCCTTTTGATATATTGATATCCTCCGACCTCTTATACAACTTGCTCTAATGTTCTGATATTGAGTCCCAATGTGCTCCAAACTCTGATATTTTGGCCTGCTTAGGACTTCAAGACCTTGGCTTCGGAAGACCATAAATTTTGATCTAGGAGGCCATTTTCAGACTTCCGCACACTGTTGGAAATATATTTCATAGAAATTTCTAATGGACAAGGTCTAATGTAGACTTTGAGCCCATATTCTATGTATAAAATGGTTGCAAATTCTCTTTCATTCTTTTCTCCTGGAATATAGAATTAGCTCGATGGTGGAAGAAGTTGAGGAGGCTCATATGTCTAGCGAAATTGTGCCTCTTTTAATGGTGTATTCATGAAAGTAAGCTCCCTATGGGTGAAATTTTTAAAAAGAGATGCTTCCTAGAGCCAAGTTGGTGTCTTCTCTATAAAGTGGTATGAGAAACAATGACCCACATTTTTATGGAATCCCCTTTCTCCAGCATTGTGTGGAAAAGGGTTTGTATCTCATTATCTTTGAATTTAATATGGAAGGGTATTTCATGCATTGAAGCATGGAACTCCTGGTGGGAAAAACTTTCTCTTGAGAAGCCTAGAAATATCCTACCCATTATCAATTTGGGGATTTCGCTAGCCCATAATCATGTTATCTTTGAGGATAAGGCTACATCCCCTAATAGGGTGGCAACAAATTCATTGGACATATATGATCTGATTCCAAATTTATCTAATTCCTATAAGCCAAAGCATATTTATCGTGAAATGGTGGACATATCTCATCCTTGGGCCTGCTTCGATGGTGCATCTTAGGATGATGGCGAGTGTGGGGGGGGGGGCGTAGTATTATATTTACATGAAAAACATTTTTTCAAACTTCAAAGTAGTTTCGAAAGGGACACAAACAAATTTTTGAAATACACAGCCTAGATATTTTGTTATTATTGATGAGCCCCAGTATTTCAATAAGAATGTTGCAACTCCCAAAGCTACCAACTTTAATTATCAACTTGGGGTTCATACAAACTTAAGAAGGGTTGTTACATCAGACAATCCCTCTTGCAGACAAGAGTGATCTCCCTAGATCCTAAATGGAAACTAGAAACAATCATGACAAATGAACTAAGTCTTTCCCTAAGTTGAACT